>OMKR01062173.1:0-14367 GCA_900302355.1 Cyttopsis rosea
CACAATAGGATTAGGAAATTGTGTTCTGTTGAATATGAAGGAAAGTGGTAGGAATATGTGAGTGAGCTATGGAATTTCAACACAGAGGACAATAGGTTTGGGTATTGTTTAAAAACAATTGCTAATCAGCACTAATATTCAGATTTTGACAGACTGTGCAACTGGTTACTAAACAATGATTTCTAGATATTAACTAGATGTCAATTATGTTTTTTATTGTGGAAATATGTTTTAAGGCCATATACTGCTTTAACATAAAAATGCCTTTACTTAGCATTAAAAAAAAGCGCCAGTTAACAAAGAGAATTGAAATCGACTTTTCCTGCTGCTCAACAGTATCGATGCGATGCTGTTGGAGCTATAAGAGGACCCATCCATCATCGATACCGGGCCCCAGTGAAGACTAAATAAAACCAGGAGTGCTGGGTTTCCCTGTGTACAGAGCGGAGGAGGAGGAGCCGTATGATACCTCTTGCCGCCGGTGGAGCTGCTGGAGGACGTGGTGCGACTCCGGCTCTCCACCCCCATCTCCCTCTTTATCAGCGTGAGGCGCTCCGTGGACATGCTCTTCCTGGAGGGGCGGAGGAGAGGAGCGGTTAAAGGAGGGCTGCACAGTGTGTCCGTCTCAAAACAAGGAGATTTGCTTTTCCGGCGTCTGGTAATGTGTAAAATATCTTATGCTGCACTGGCCATTTTCCCCCATAGAATACTCATAATCTTGAGAAATACACAATTATGGCTTTGAAGGCCAAAGAACAAATACAGAAATGTTTTCACGTGGCTTTCCCAAACTGTCCATCGGCCCAGTGTCTTCATCAGATTAGTATAATCTTCCTCTACTCATAATAACATCGGGAAGGGTTGTGACATCTTGACGTGCTATAAACAAAGTGCAGCAAATCTTATTTGCTCAAAGCAGGAGACATTCACAGTATTTAAACATTAAAATCAGCAAAATGTGAACAGAAACAAAACCGGCTTCAACTCACTTCAAATTAAGTGGGTGAGGGCAGAAAGCAAGAGACTAGACAAAGATGAGGAAGAAGCGGCAGAATGGAAACATCCACCCAAAGCAGTTCTAGGTGAGGGTTTCGAAAACTGCATCAACGGACACTCTCAAGGTTTTAAAGGGAAAAGGACAGAAAAAACAGAGCACTGAGCTGATGATAGGTTTCAGAGTGAACGTGTTTTGGGTCTAAGGCGCCTTCAGGCCACAGATGGACAGGAAGCAATCTGCGTAACCTTGTTGTACCATCTCTGTTTGTGCACAAAAAGTCAGCTGCAGTTTACAGGTCAACCCTTCACAATCACAGATTGGCATTTTTAAATGTCTTGAGGAGGATTAGTAGAGTTAGTAATTATCAAGCTCATTGCAGCGATACAGTAGCCTGGACTGGAGGATAAATCAATATTTGTGTGCGTCATCTCTCGGTGCTCATGACATTAAGATATCATGTCTTGATACACAATTTAGAAGGATAAATCAATAAAGAAGATATGACCTTCGATTGCCATGATAGGAGGCATTGAGATGTTAATAGCGAGTTTATTAGACGTTTAGTCTGATGTTGTAATTAAAATGACAATATCGTTGCATGGACTCAGTCATTGGGTAGGGTTGAACGGATGGTATTCTAATAATAATAATAATAATAATAATAATAATGATTCATTTTATTTAAAGGCGCCTTTCACGTCACCCAAGGTCACCGTACAGACAATAAAAGACATTTAAGAATATAAAATAGACAAACCATATACAAATTTAAAAATCAATACACAAATTTTGCAAACAGTTTGCAGCAGACAACAACAATCAAAGTGAATAGGCCAGTCTAAAAAGGTGGGTTTTGAGGTGAGTTTTGAATGAGGTAATGGAGTCAATGTTCCTGATGTCGGGGGGGAGGGAGTTCCAAAGGCGAGGGGCAGAGCGGCTGAAGGCTCTTGACCCCATGGTGGGCAGACAGGCTGGGGGGACGGTCAGGTTGATGGAGGAGGCAGACCTGAGGGACCGGGTGGGAATGTTGATGTGAAGGAGGTCGGTTGATTGCATTGAATTACATTTAAGTGTAACCGTGTAAATATGTTCTATATAAGGAATGAAGTTCGACAAAATATGCTGATATGGTACTTTTATTTTGTTAAAACCTGGTACTTATATTTTTATAAATTTTTAACTTCCTGGCAACACGATGAAAGAGTAAAGTTACTGATATTTCCAGTTCCGGTCCCTTGTAACCACATGGACCAGGAACTGGTAGGTAACTTTTTAGTTCCACTCCATTAATCTATAAATGTTTTGTAAATCCATTTGTAATAGTTATGATCATATTATATGTATCCCCAGAGGACAATAACTCAGTGTGGTTCCCAGTACAGGCCTGCACTCCTTAACAGTCTGCTATATCTCAAGGTTGTTCTCCCCTCTGATTCGCACGCAGCTGTTAAACCTTACACAAAAATATGTTGTCTCTCTGTCTGACTCTCTCTCTACCTGTCTCCCTCTCTCTCCCTGTCTCTCTCTTCTCTTTCTCTTTCTACATACATCAAACCACTCCAATTTGTCCTCTGTTCTGAACCCCTTTAACTACTCTGTACCAATAAACACATTTCAGAACTCTGTTGAATCCTGCCTTGGTTTCACGTTGTTCTCCAGCCAACTGAACATTTAGAAACTCCGCTTGGTCTGACCTTCAAGCCTCAAGTAAAAAAGATCACAACAACTTGGTGTTGTGGGATCCTGGACTAAGGTAAGACCTCACTATTTTCTATAAAATAGCAGATGGTGTTGCCTTTCTCAGAGATGCCCGAATTTTATAGTAAATTGTGATTTAATATAATTTGGAATTATCAGATGTGAAAAAGATGTCTGAGGAAGCGTGTGGCTTCGTAGCAGTTGTGAACCGTGGCTTCTGCCTCTAGAAGTGTTTTTTTCTAGAATATATACCAAAACTGCAGTATACTGATTGAAACAAGGGTTTCCCAGCTATTGACATGGGTTCAAAACAAACTTTTGGCTTGATTGTTGGAACAAAGGAGTTTTCTGTATGGAGTTGGAAAATGGGAAAGTCTCAAAGTAAAATTGATGTCCCCAAAGGGGGACCAGGACAAACATACAGTAATGTGATTAATATTTTAAACTAAAAAGGACGTACCAAAGACGCTGACAAACAAAACTACCAGTCCGCCACCTGAAACCTCAGTACAATTTGTGGACCATACTTTGGGTCCACCTCGTCCAAACCAAGACAGACGACATAGTAGAGACAGCAGAAAGAATGATGTGTGTATGAAGTGTGGTTTTACTGGCCATTGGGCAAGGGATTGCCGGGTTCATCCATCATGGTTGAAGGATGCAGATCCAGCGCCTTACCAAATTCAAGGACATGCTCGCCCCTCCACACCCCCACAGGAGGAGCCAAAACAAGCAGATCTAAATGCAGTACAACCCTAAGTCCCATGCATAGGGATGCCTACAGACCCCAACAGAATATTACTTTGTCCAGATTACTTTCAGGTGCATATGAGGAACTACCAATGATAACTTTAACCATTTCAGGAACAGATTATGATTTCATCGTTGATTCAGGCTCCACAAGCTCATCGATGTCCATGAAGTTTTATAATGGACCGGTGTCAGCTGCATTTACAAGCTCTGTAGGGGTCCCAATTAAATGTCCCAAAATGAAACCTCTACAGGTAACCAGCTCCATCCATGTTTTACACAATTTTGTCATTGTCCCAAATTGTCCAGTTAATTTGATGGGACAGGATCTCCTATTGAAATTAAACTCCACCTCACTTTTGGCCCATGAGGATTTACCATCACCACACCCACAAATTCTAATCTGGTATTTTATTTATATTTTAATTGCTCCGGTAATAAATTCCCTGCTGGAACAGGAAGTTATTTTCCCAACGACATCTCCTTACAAAACACAGATTAATCCAGTACCAAAACCTGGCAAAATTGCTTGGCGCTTTACGCAGGATTTGCGTGCTGTCGCTCAGCGATGCAGTGGCTATGAGGCTATCCTAATGTCAATAGACTGCTTGCAAATCTGCACATCCTCCACCACTAATCCAGCGTGTCTATTACATTCTTTGTTACACTCATTCACTCCAAACACACCGGCTCATGACCGTTTACATGAAATCACACAGTGTCTTTAGCCCGTTCTGATCTGCAGTCGAGCCCGCTCCATGGAGATGAACACAATTTCATCGACGGCTCATGCTCCAAACCCTGTGACGGCCTTTATCTCACAGCATATAGTGTGTGCGAACTACCAAATATGGTGCATGAAGTATATTCACTCCTATACCCTGTCTGCACAGGCTGCTGAATTGGTAGCATTGGCCTGGGCGTGCACATTGTTTCAAGGTAAACGACTAACCGTATACACAAATTTGTGTTACATGTGTTGTACATGACTTTGGAAAACTGTGGCAACGGGGGCAACAGGGTTTTGTTTCAGCTGACGGCAAACCCATTTCTAATTCCACATTGGTGTCTGACCTCCTTTCAGCTCTTACCCTGCCCATGGAATTGGCTATAGTAAAAGTAAAATGACATAGTACAGTCGGAGATGATTGGCAAGCAGGAAATTACTTAGCTGATGAGGTAGCTAAGAGGGCAGCTGTGGATTTTCCGCGGTCACCTTATTGTGTAGAAAACATGTCATTGTCCTATTTTTCTCTGTGGAGACGGTGGACACGGTGATCGAACGGGGCATCACAGTGAACAATGCGTTCCATTCCGTGTCGCCTCTCACCAAAATTGGTGACTGGATTTATGACCATTCATGACCATTCATAAGTGACAAGTCAGGGAACTGTCACGACATGGAAAAATAGGTTCCACGATTAAAAAAGTGTCATCTGGATGCAAAGCAGCTGAGCTTAAGCATGTTGTGTCTCACAGGAGACAGGTTGCCTCAGTCAGAACCCAGATGAAGAACAAAGTAAATGATGGTTTTATTAATCAAGAGATGTACAGACTAAAGAAAATTGTGCAAAAGATCAAAATGGAACTCAGCAATGATGACACAGACACAAATTAAAGCCTCAGTGCTTCTCCTGTCTCTCACTTTCTGTCTTTTGTCTCTTCACTTTCTTTACAATACCTGGTTTTAGAGTTTCAACTCTCAACCTAAATGGAGCAAGAGACATTAGGAAAAGAACCTGTCTGTTGAGACTTTAATACTATAAATAATCACTTTTCTCCAAGAAACACACAGTGATGGTCATAATGAGATAGACTGGAAGAGGGAATGGGGCCAAGGGGTCTGGGCCAAGTATTTAGTGTTTTTATCAATGAGTGCGCTCCCACTAAAGGCCTTGACAGAGTACTGCTTTTAAATCAGTTAAAGATTTTTTGAAATAATTGTAATCAAGAGGAATTTTTGTTTTTAGGAGGAGATTTTAACTGTACAGAAAATGACTATTTAGACAGAAACCACACAGAACCTCACGCTGTTTCCAAACAAGCCATGACAGAGCTGAGGGATGCATGGGCTGGTAGATGTCTGGAGCAGAATGCACATTGATAAAAAACAATACACATGGGCGCACACCAGGGGCAATTTTATTTCCCTGGCAAGACTAGATAGGTTCTATTGTTTTAAACATGTGTAAAATGATGACTGTTGCTTTTCTGATCATTCTTTAGTCTTGTGTGATGTTTTAATTACAAAGATAAAGCCCAAAAGTGCATATTGGCATTTTAATACTGCCCTACTGTGTGATAATAATTTTCTGGATGTTTTTAGATTTTTTGGAGTGATTTTAGAACCAGCAAGCAGGACTTTACCTCTCTTAGACAATGGTGGGACTGTGGTAAAGCAAAGATTAAGCAAATCTGTCAGCAGTACACTCTCAATGCCACACAAGACATCATCAGGTCTATGAAGGATCTAGAGACTCAGTCTAATGGAACTGCAGGGTTTTTTAGCATCCACAGGATTTTGAGGACATATTAATGAGGACATATTCCTCAAATCTAAAAAAGATGCTAGAGTGGACCTGCTTGACCATCAATACTTAAGGAGAACTTTGGAAAAGTTTGGTCTTAGCCCAGGTCTCGCTGTGAAAATCAAGGTTTTGTACCTAGGCATTGAGTGTGTACTGTGATCTTCAGTGTACTGAAGATCAGTGGGGGTGTAAGTCGACCTTTCAATGTGCACAGGGGGATCAGACAGGGTTGCTCATTATCTGGCATGTCGTATTCATTATCCATTGAACCAATGTTACAAAAGATCCGAAATGTTTTTGAAGGACTGTTTTTACCTGATTATAGCATGAAATATGTTTTATCTGCCTATGCTGATGACATTATTGTCCTTACAAACAAAAGAGATGGTATTGACAACTGGGAAGGAGTGGCAGAAAAAATGGAGGGAAGGTTGCCAAAATGTCTTACAGAGGAATTTTAGTAATAAATAACTTGGTAGCCTCTGTAGCACAGGGCAGCTTGTTTGGAGCTGCCTGTAGGTCTGATAAGGAAAATTCAGCCTTTAATGGTTAATTTATTTTGGGAAAATAGGTATGGGTATCTTAAAGTGATTTTGCCAAAAGAGGAAGGAGGACAGGGGCTGATCCATCTGAACAACAGGATTGCAACCTTTCGGCTGCAATTCATTCAGCGCTACCTCACCGGTACCAGTGATGTGTGGTGGCAGCTACCAAGCAGCATTTTAAGAAGGATAGGTGGTATAAATAAATAAATAAATAAATAAGCAAATCAAACCTTCAAGAAACAAACAAAGCTTAATCAACTCTGCAGCACATTGCACACACAAATCAAGCAAAATAAAATATCATCCGTGCAGTTACAAAAATTTTATATAAATCAATATACATCACTTAAGAACTGTGTTCAATGGAAGTTGGACCTTCCATCTTTGCATAAGGCATAGAAGTCTATTTTTCAATGGAAAAGGCTGGACCCCGCATCTTCCCTGCACTGGCTACTAGAAGAGCCTCTGATCCATGGAGCCAATTTGGACATCCAAGACAACCGCACTCCAGGACTTTCCCAAAGACTGGTTTCCACAGGGAACGTCACACTATGCCAGATTATGGCTGCAGCAGGACCAGGACTTTACAACACCCAGGCAGCAGCTCAGCTGCTAAACCTCAGATCCACACGGCACACAAGTGACATTCTAAACTTGTGGATAAAAATACTTTTAGAAGAGGGGCTGGAGATGCTGAGGAGCTATGGCAGTGGAGCAGAATGTCCCTACAAAATAACTTGATTTTAATTCTGATTTAGTTGGTTTTAAAGAGACAGTAGGTGGTTGACAAAAGTCATAGATTTGTATATGGTTAATGGTAAGGTGCGTTACATGGAAGGTGGGACACAGTGTGGAGAGAGTACCTGGGGACAGAGAACAACGTCACACCAGTGTGGAGAGTCCTGTAAAAAGCTCTTTTAAACAAGAGCAGGTGATCTCTAGTGGAGAATACTACAAGGCTCTCTTGGAGTCAATGTTTTTATCAATGTGCTGAACCCAAATGTCCCAAAGCAGTGTACTTTCTGTGACTCCACAGAAACTATTTTTCACTGATACATTGAATGTCTGAGACTAAAACATTTATTTGTCATTTTAAAATAATTGTTTGTGATCTTTGGTGAGAAATGGTCCAATGTTGCTTTTATTTATGGTGCAGAATTTCTTGCAGGGGATAGCAAAGCTGTCCATCTATGTAGAGTAGAAAGGTAATGGTGGAGAGCAGATCTGACCTGGGAGCAGCCATCCTCTTTGTGGCTCTAGGGCAATAATAATTTATAAATAATGAATTATTTCCGGACACTGGATTGAGTTTTATGACAGTGGTGTAAAAGTGCAATTGCACTCAGATACTGTAGAGGCACCAAATACCAAAAGTTACATGATGCTGCTTTAACTACTCTGTACCAATAAACACATTTCAGAACTCTGTTGAATCCTGCCTTGGTTTCACATTCTCCAGCCGGCTTAACACTTCAGAAACTCCACTCGGTCCGACCTTCAAGCCTCAAATAAAAAAGGTCTGTATTTTAGTATTTTATTTTATGTTGTAAGTTGTAAACTTTATTTTAAACCCTTTTTTTTGTACTCGCTTGTGCCGGATGTCATGTGTGTGGCAACAACAAAAAAGTACAATTATTTTGCCTTAGATGTTGGTTTGGAGCAAAGAAGTGGATTGTGTGCCAGGGTTTATTTGTGTTTTTTATTGCCATTTGAACATTTCAAATGTTACGTTTTTTATATAATGCAGGTTCCGGTATTTATTTTAATATTGCAGTTTGATTAATGTAGCCCTGTAAAAACTATACGATCACCGATAATATTTGTTTTTTTGTCATTTACGTTATGTTTCGTCTGGCCTGGTAACCACATGGACCAGGAACTGGTGTTGGTTTGGAGCAAAGAGGTGGATTGTGTGCCAGGGTTTATTTGTGTTTTTCTATTGCCAGGTACAATAAAGGGCTGCTGCTGGACTCAAAGCGTGTGTCGTGTCCTGCCTTTCCTGCAAAAATGATAGGGTACATAAATACATGAGAAGCTGCAGCAGAGGTAAGTTTTTCAATTGTAAAGCTTTGAGTCAGGTTGTCCTGAACAGTTATACTGCCAATGCCATATACTGCTATTTCTATCCAAAACACTTGTATGCACTATGTAAACAAACTAATCTATATCTCACACAGAATAACCTGTTGGATGTTAACCTATCTGGCTTCAAAAGCAGTCACTCCACTGATACTGCCCTGCTGACGGTTGTGAACACTGCAATCAGCATGAGCTGCCCATAAGTTATGTGTTCTGATTTAGCTTGATTTATCCGCAGCTTTTGACACTGTTAACCATCATGTTCTGTTGTCCACTCTTTCTGATCTTGGTATTATAGAGACTGCACACAGATGGTTTGAGTCTTAACTCTCGGGTAGGTCCTACAGTGTGTTGTGGAAGGGAGGTGTCTAAGTCACACCAGTTAAGGACTGGCATCCCACAGGGATCTGTGTTTGGCCCTCTTCTCATCTCACTGTACACCTCACTGGTATCGGTCATCCAGTCAGATGGTTTCTCCTACCACTACTACACTGATGACACCGCTGATGCTACCTCTCCTCTTGGGATACCACTGTCTCGGCAAGAATCTCAGCATGCCTTGCAGACATCTGTCTGGATGAAGGAACCCCATCTACCAGCTCACAGTACTAAACCTTTGCAGATGATTCAGAATGGCTCCCTGTAGCTGCCCGCATCAAGTTAAAATTCTTGATTCATTCTTGATTCAGGGCAGTCATGAGATCTGCACCCACACACATTAGGCCATACGCCCCAACCCGATCTCTGAGGTCTGCAAATGAGCAGCGGCTGGTGCCTCCGCTGTATGGAAGTTCTCAATCCAGACTCTTCTCATGCATGGTGTCCTAATGGTGGAATGGGCTACCTAGCACGTTTCACTCTGCAGAGATGCTCACAACCTTCAAGAAACCTATCTTGCACTTTTATCTGCTTGAATTTAGAAACAGATGCTCATGCCCTAAAGTTCAAGGTTGCTCCAATGGTTGATGTATGCTTTAATTGTTTCTAGCCACTAATGTAAGTCAAAAGTGTCTGCTAAATTAATAAATGTAAATGTTATACATGATGGTTGGCCTTGGTTATTTAACAAACCATCTGGAGACCTTCATATACACAATACCTGACTGTAGTAGGGCTGGCTACATGGATTCAGTGGAGACGCAGGCTGGGGTGAAACTTGCCGGCATTTATTCAACATAAAACAAAATGCTGTTGTGCGGCAAATACAAATAATGACAGTAATAATACTGCTCAGAAGTTCCTCCAGTCCCGGACACCACATGCTCTGCTCTGCTCATGCTCACATGGGCTCTCTGCTTCCGTGTCTCCTTTCTGAAAGACAAACACACATTAAAGAAGACTCTTCCCAGCTGCAATTGGGCCATTCAGATTAATAGCTCACAGCTGGTACCAAGAGCAGGTAGAACCAGCCTACCGGCCTGATTCCTCCAGTCAACATAGCCGGCCCATGGATCGCCTTGAAATTAAAGGGCTGAAGGGCCAGGTATCAATGGGTGATCCACGCTTTTAGGAGGTTGAGGTGATTAACCTTAGTCGTCCCACCACTGTCAGACTGCACAACCTCATAATCGACCTCCCCGACTTGACATATGACCATGAAGGGCCCTGGCCATCTGGCGAGTAATTTAGAGCTAGATGTAGGGAGCAAAACCAGCACCACTTCCGCCCAAATGCCCAGCCAGTAAAAGCATTCCATTATCCACTGCAGTGTTTTTTAGTGTCCGAGGTGACCGGCCATTGGATTATGGTGAGCCGCCTGGAAAAGCATTTCCCGACAGCTTTTCGGCACCAACAACTGGGTGATTTCCTCTTCTGACTGAGTGTCACAACTCACCCAATATTTTCTGTCCCTAACCACCGAAATACGGGTGAGTTAGCGTGGCATCCGGATGCACCAATTCCCCATCAACTTTTTACAACCCGTTCAAATGCGACATGTAGGGTGTCGTCCCGAGGCTATTTGAGATGAAAATTCCCCATGGGGAAGATCACCGGGCCTGTGGAGGCCCCTGTTGAGGCTCCTCCACCCCTGCCTCCTCGGCAACCTCAGATGAGCCCTCACCACCACTGAGCGCCGCGCCACACTGGCCATTTCCCTAGCGGCCATGAACGCACCCTCCCAGCTTCCTTCATTAATGCTACAAACTCAAGCCAATCTATTCCTAATTACCACGGGTGCGAAAGTCAGGAACTAACCACAGCCTTTACCATATGTTTTTTCCCACAGTAACAAATTTACAACCATCCATCAAAGCCCTGGGCCAAACCAGGCTTTGCTGGACCATGGTCTGTGTACAGCTGGAGTCCAGCAAAGCCTGATGTCTACTCCCTTGTAGCCTTAGCGCTACATAGTAGGCCCCTTCCAGACCGGGCGAGGGGGCCGGAGGGCCAGCAACCCGGACCCCCTGTCCGACCTCCATTATGTATTTGCAGACGGTAAACTCATGAAAGAATATTATACACAGACCCAGATCTAATGCAATAAATGGAACCTTTATTTTAATAAAACACTCAGTAATAATAACAATATGAGATAGTCGAAATATGAAATAAAGCCAGTCATAACAAAAATAAATAAATAAATGAAAGAGGTCAGTCACCTGGACATTAAATCAATAGTCACTGGATTTGGTCATGGTGATAAAGTATGTGAGGGGGGTTGCTTGATATAATTCTTGATCTATAATAAAATCCTAAACTAGTTTAGGAATAGAAAAAGGAGAAGCCACATCAACTTGTATCATCAGACAACGGCGGAAAGTGTATAATATGTGAGATGCGATGCCTTCGAAGAGACCTATTTGCCAGGGTCCAAGCTGTAGCCTTGAGCTCCATCCCTGATTCATGGAGCTGAATCACCACGGTTCTGGTTTGGAAGGCGAGATGCAGCAGATCGTGCTGGGGAAATCCTCAGTGGTTGGCTCCGTGAAGCATACCGCTGATGTCACGTGGAAGGAAACCCCCGGTCTATTGGTGTTCCCCCCCGTGTTCCGGGTCCGCAACGTATGATGGTCGATTTTTAGGGGCTTCTCGGACTGTTTAACGCAACTTGTCAAAATAACCTTGAAGAATAACGTCGCTGGCCAGTCAAAGCTACTCAAAAACATTATAATTAACTTGAAAATAATTATATTTATAAAAAATGAGTATTGGAATCAGTAACACATTTCTGATTCCACAAGTCAAAACGAAAATTTTATCAAAACATTAAGCATAAGAAGCCAGAAAAAGCCGCTGGCGTAAAAAGTTAAGAGAAGTAAGGAAAGTAAAGTAAAATAAAACGGTAAGTAAGTAAGTTAAGCTGAAGCTAAAACGAGTAAAAACTTAGCGGGCGTAGTGAAGCGTATAGAACTAAGTTTTCGAAACCCCCTTATTCCCTTCAGAGGGAGAACTTTCGGAGACCTCCCCCTGGGCGTGGAGGGACTTTGCCGCTATTTCCAAACAAAGGAATCTATCTTCCTTAATTTGGAGCACTGTTACCATACAACATTCTACAATTTGATTCTCATACTTGACCATCATACCAACCCAATGGTTCTAAATATCATATAGTTGTGATTGTATGGCCGATAAAATGAAACCAAACAAGAATAATAAGAGAAAATTACACAGTCGGTTTCACATGATTAAAGCATTTTCAAAGTACTAAAAATACATGAAAACCTGTACTTTGTTAACGGCTCATAATGAATTTTCATTACCCATTCATATGAACATCCTCCTTAATATTGATAACACATTTAATATATGTTGTGAGTTGGTAACGTAAGCATCAAGGATTCCCACCTACCCAACTCAACCAAATGAAATACTATTATTTAAAGAACAAAACATAAATTGACCTTTATTAAAATTTGAAAAGGAAGAATAACAGACTAGTTTGATTATATGTAACCTGTTCTGTGAGCTGAGTCCTCCTTACTACCCAGAAGGGGGTACTCATGCTCCATGCAGACTCCGTTGAACAGGCCTAGACTTTTCTGGACTGTTGATTTATTTAGTCTCTATGCTTCTATAAGTCTCAGACTTTTGAGAGTTGGTTTATATGTCTGGTCATCTTACTCAGAATAACCTTACATTACTTGTAAATTGTTTATAGTCCATTTTCATCATGGTGTAGTTTATACCCAAAACCAGAGAATTGCAGCTTCTCCAGTGTGGAATGTGGTCTGGGCTTCTACTCAGCGGATATTCATGAATGGCCAAACTGTCCCTTCCAGTCCCTTCCAGGGTGTGGAATTCCTCTGTGTTGTTGAGGGAGAACACTCCAATGTTCTCTGTTACGTGGATTGTTCCTGCATCTTAATACCATTTGGTCTCAGATTCCCTGATGCGGTAATTCAAAAGTTAAACACAGCTACAAGGGAAATCCAAAACGAAATCCACAGCTAGCTAACGGTCTTGTCACAGGGTCGTGACTAGGGGGTTCATCAACTGTTTTAGCATCTGGTTGTAAAATCCTGTTGCTAGGCCAAGTGTCTTTTTGTTCCATCTCTGGCACCCGCTGATATCCTCTGGGCAAATATTTTGGGGTCATGCTGTTATTGAATTGAGGTGATCAGCGTGATGAGTACCATCAACATGGACTCAAGCGGTTATAATCATTCTCTTGTTCTACTTGGGAAGGTCAGCGTGAAGTCAGTGCAGTGTGAGGGCCCTCGTGGGTGACCTGATGAATCTGTGGTCACAAGGGCTCTGTGATGAGCTGTATAACTGTATAACAAATGGATCATGATTTAATGGTTTGAAGTGTATGATTTTCATAGCTGATGCAATCTCTTCATGGCTGGTGGAGTAAATTTCACCAATTCTTGGTGACAAAGATGCCAGCCTGACTTCGCAGGACCTTCCTTTTTTGTGTTCTGGTTTTTTCTTTGGAGTGATCAACCGACGGAGCAAGCTGAAGGTGACAGCAGGTCCGGCAGAGCCAATGCAAGATTCCAAATAAATTAAGATGAGAACACACTGAGACTAACAGCATTGCTTGTGTAATAGTGTATTTATGCTTAAAGAAATACAGAGATTTAAAGGGGGCATATCATGAAAAACTCACTTTTTCAGTGCTTGTGCACTCATTTGTGTCGCTGATGGGCCTACTAACACACAAACTGTGAAAAAAGACAACCCAGTGAGTTTTTTGTTAATTGCTCTACTTCGGTTGAAAAAAAAGGCCTAAAACACACTGTTCAAGTCTGCTGTCACACCTTTGCTGTGACACATTAGAATTAGAACCACCCCCCATCTGAGTAACTCCACCCACGGATGGAGCGCCAGCAAGTGGTGCCGCTGGAGCGGTTCGGTCAGCGCTGCTCAGGACACCGCGGGCAAAGTTGGAACAAACTTTTAAATTAGGCATTGTAGATGTAGTGAGTGATATGAGTGAAGATTCAACAACTACAGTGGTGTGAAAAAGTGTTTGCCCCCTTCCTGATTTCTTATTTTTTTGCATGTTTGTCACACTTAAATGTTTCAGATCATCAAACAAATTTAAATATTAGTCAAAGACAACACAAGTAAACACAAAATGCAGTTTTTAAATGAAGGTTTTTATTATTAAAGGAGAAAAAAAATCCAAACCTACATGGCCCTGTGTGAAAAAGTGATTGCCCCCTAAACCTAATAACTGGTTGGGCCACCCTTAGCAGCAACAACTGCAATCAAGCGTTTGCGATAACTTGCAATGAGTCTTTTACAGCGCTGTGGAGGAATTTTGGCCCACTCATCTTTGCAGAATTGTTGTAATTCAGCCACATTGGAGGGTTTTCGAGCA
>OMKR01062174.1:0-24098 GCA_900302355.1 Cyttopsis rosea
TACTACTGCTCCTACTACTACTCCTACTACCACTACCACCACTACTACTACTATCACTACTACCACTTCTACTACCACTACTATTACTACTACTACTATTACTACTACTACTACTACCACTACTACTACTACCACTACCAGCACTACTACCACTACCACCACTACTACTACCACCACTACTACTACCACCACCACTACTACTACTACTACCACTATCACCACTACTATTACTACTACTATTACTACTACTACTACCACTACCACTACTACTACTACTACTGGTCTCTTTTGCTTTTTCTGTTAGAGAACGGTAAATGATTGTCTGTTTACAACAGGCTGCAGATGCCTCAGAAGTGTGAATGGGAATTTGGCAACAAATATGTCATGTCATTTTGAGGACAGGATATTGAATCACCTTTTTAGGGGGTGTAGTATTTATTACATTATAAATACACAATCCTTGAACCTGAAGTGACTTCTAATCTTATTGATTATTTATTGAATTATTTATTTGAATCTTTTTAATTTTTTGAATTTGAATTTTTCAAAGTAGTAATTTTTTTTTTTTTTACACCATAGATCATTAATGTATTATACAGTGTCTACCATAACAGATTGTGAAGACCACTGGGCAAATCAATGACGAGACCACATTAAAAAAAAAAAGTTTGTTTATTTATTATTATTTGCATGTGCATGGACCTAATGCTTCATCCTCATATTACACAAAGGCGTGGAACTAGATATATTGTGCAATCCACTGTATTTCACTATGTATTTGGGATCAGGGAGGGAAGGAGTCAATGATATCGGGAAGCCTGAGGAGTTGACAGGAGGCCTACAGTATGTCTTATATGTATTTTTTACAATATATTATCTAACAGTATATTATCTGTTCATATCAGTTGTTTTGAGGCAATTCACATCAACAATATTAAGCAATTCATCCATTATTTTACCACCAGTTGGGGACATTGCTAAACCAAATGAATAGTGTAGTGCAGTTAGAGCCATCAGCCACCTTTGCACCAACACAGCAACTACAGCTCGTTGTGCCAAAGATTAAACATGCAACTCCCCCTCAAAGCACCCGGGGGGGGTTCAACAAGCCAGAGGTCTGATTTGTGTGAGTGCCTTGATTTTTCCTTGAAATCTGACGGCTACAGCTCAAGGTCTGTGAAAATTGCTTTTTCACCCAGGGCATTTGAGCATTTGTTAGCAATTTTGGAATGCGTGCTCACTGCTTGTTACTTGTTGCTTGTTGAGGCCAGAGAGCAGCTGAGCCCCCACCAGCTTGAGTTCCAAATTACCCATTATGTTAAAAGTGAGTAATCGCAGTTGATTATGTTGATTACTGTTTGCAGCAGCATGCACTGCGGCTGCCCCTTCAAGCCACTCCCTATACTTTAAAAACCTTTCGTTTTTTCTGTTTGTCTATGATATTATGAAATTATGCTGTGTTTGTTCATCCTGGAATTGCTTCTTGTGTCCCAACGCCTTGTGTGCAGTGCTGGCGGCATTGAGAGGAGGTGATGCATAGGTCGTTGTCTTTTTTAAAGCAGTGCAGACTTGATTTCACTTCATTTCTTGGAATTTATACAAGCATTTCATGGGACACCCAAGACGACTTGTTTCTGCCCCCATGCCAACTGGTTCTCCTTTGTGTTTATGCAGTGAATGAGGAAGGTTAATTATGTGATATCAGTGATAAAGGATGTTGCTAACCAAGGTGCCTAATGCGGGGAGAAAATCCCTGAAAGACTAACCCTAACCCTGAAAGAGGAGGTCTTATTGTCAAAGTGACAGATTGCTCCGCCCTGTTATATGATGCGGCTAGGACACGATGCCTGAGCAAGTGCACTCCCCAAAAGTGCTAAGTGATAACAAGCTTGTACTCTTATCTACCGTGCTCCCGAAACTCACCGCCCAGCAGATGAAGGGCCTCGCTACTGCTGTTCTTGCAGCAACAGGAAAACAGATAAAACTGCTCTCCCAAAAACGCAGTTGGGTCAGTTGGGTAACAACATGCCCAAATTGCCTTCCTGCTATAATCCTGAAATGCTGCCTGTTCATTTGCAGTAGGAAAGTTTACTTTAGCAGGCCAGGAGGCCTCTGAAGCCATTGTCTTATTAGTAAGTGTAAGTAATAAGGCAATATAGTCCAATTAGTTTTAATTGTCAGTTCACTGGATGTGTGATATGTTCCATAAATATTCTGCCATGTTTTGAGGCGATAACATACTGGCTGAGCAAAAAAATATATTGAGACTAAATATCATATAGTATGCATATATTTTTATTTATTTTTTATGAACCTCCATGATCATGCTAATCTGTGAAACAATCCATTAAAATGTAATGTCATACCTTCGCTCCACTCTTTAACCGAATTACTGTAAATCCTCACCCTGGCATCAGTGATGTATTTCTGAAAGTCATAGATAGGTTGCCGCCTCTGCATGCCTCGCCAGATAATTTTGCTAAGTGACAACTTAACATTTGTATTTTTAAGCTCTGTTGAGAAAAAGTTGGTTAACTAGTGGAGGACATTGCAGTGTAAATGATGTGTGAGGCAAGGCAATGGCCATGATGTTCTTTAGAAATTGACACTTCCTATATTTGAAGTGTTCCTTATTTGCAGTGTTAAAAAAAGAAAAAAATATCCACATCTCCTTTGTGATGCTGGGCCCAATGTGTCAAACTACAACAAAGAGAAAAGCCTTCACACTGATATGTTGCAACTTATTATTTGAAGACAGTGTTGTTCAGTTTGCTCTTTGGAAGTAACTGGCACTGTTGCCCTTATACAGTATGTTATCTTGTAGCATAGATTTGCATCTTCTCCTGCATTTTTTGTACATTTATTCTTGTCTTGGTTACAGTACCAAGTTAGAAAATGCTGCAATATAAGATATTACAAAATCATGTGCTACGATAAAACCAATATGTTTCACTTGTTAGCACTTGCTATACGGAATGCAGTGGGGTTTTATGGCTGCAACCTATTGGACTGATGATGGTGAGAATTGGCTTAATATATCAGTTGTTGCCATGGAGTTTATAATGTTTGAACTTCAGTTACTAACCAAACCCCTTTTATCCATTTTGAGAACAATTGAAGGGGAATGTAGGATGAGGTGGCCTTTTAAATGACTTTCACTTTAAAGTTTTTTGTTTCATATTGACTATTTTCAACAGGGGTTCCTGCTGAAGCGAAGAAGCGTTCCTTAAACATACTACAACCAGTATGAACCTTGTTATGTCCTAGCGTATGTTTGGAGTGCACTCTGTGGAGCCTCATAAATGTATTGAATTGCAGTCATTCACCATTAAAGACAGAATGAAACTGCTGTATTTACAGAACCACAAACACCCACAACCTGATGTCTTTCTGATGAAACAGAACTCAGGTTGAACTTACCATTTTGTTATCTTACCTGTAAAAATAGGCCATACCATAACTTTATTTTGTGCCCTACAGGCTTTTGGAGCTAAGGTACAAGTATGGCAATCTCAGTGAAGGTGCCTGCAAGCCTGGCTATGCAGCTGCCAAGATAACTGCCGTTTACCTAAAGTAAGTAACTGCCCAAGCTGCAGCCATGTAGTCATTGCATACTGTGTATTGAACTGCATACGTGCCAATGATTTTCTTTTTCTTTTTTGGGGACAAGAATTATGTCTAACCCCCTCGGGTGACAATCCACATTCCACACATTTCTCAAATGTAGCATTCTAATATTGCCCAAAAAGAATGTGGTGTTGATCTGACAACAGCTTCATTCACGTATTCAGACCCATGGCACCACATCACCCTGTCTGCAAGTCTATTCAGCTCTGATGCCTAATCCGTGTGTCTCAGTACATGTCATTGTGGTTTCTTCACACAATAAATCCAAACACATTATCAGATGATCTTGGATCCCCACTGCCTCAGACCCTCACTCTAGTAAGAATGATTCTTCTCCTCCTTCTGGGGAACCCCCTTGCTTAGAAAGTGGGTTCCTTGTGTGCAGAACGGCCACTGGTTTTATGTGGCTTGCATTGATTCAAAAGAGAGGCCATGAAGTCATAGGTGACGTGACCGCAGTCTGGAAGAAAGGAGAAAACCCAGCAAGTTGGATGACTGGCTCTTGGACGTCATGACTGCTCCGTCTCTGACCATCAGCATTCAGAGTCCTTACATGCTCTCAGAATTGGTCTCAGCAAACAAGAGAAATATGAAGATAATACCTTTCCTTGTTGCTTTGCCGCGGAAAGTGCATGGGGAGATAATCACGTATAACTATTTGGATCAAAAAATAACTGAAACTATGATAAAATCCGTCATTATTGTACGTTTTCTAACGGTGCTAACCTCTTGTAGATGTATGTAATATATTGAAATTGAACTATTCCATTTTGCTGGGGACCCGCTGTAGTTTCTTGAAGGACCCCTCGGGGTCCACAGACCCCATGTTGAGAACTACTGGTCTAGAAACTCTATAGTGACGCAAAACGAACCAAATCAGTTGTCTTTTCAGCAAGTTTTATTCTAAGGTAGTGAAATATACTTTGAAACAATGAAGACCTAATAAGTATGAAATAATTTGTAGAGTTGTACTTTGTACAGGCTTTTTCCTGTTGATTTCAGTGCAAGCTGATGCAAGCAGTCAACCATAGGTTTTGGATGATCTGAAAGGAATGAACCACTTTAGTTTCATGGATGGTAATTTGGATTTTTCTGAGTGGAATTTTAGATTTTCTTTCGATTTTTTTTATATATACAATTGAGTTTGCTTTTGAAATTTGGTGATTTGTCGGATTTTCATTGTTCCACTTGTTCCTTTACTGTTTAACCAAATTATTATTTATTAAATTGCATTTATTTGACTCTCAAAAAGAATATTAACCTTGACCAACTTTTGTCAGGGTCCATCTTGACTGGCACCCCGGACCGGATCTTTCTGAGCTCAGAGATGTCTAAGAGATGAAAGATCCCATTTCTGCCCCTGCATTATTGAACACCAAAGAGCCCCAGTGCACCGAGAAAGCCCTTTACCTGCGAGTCTTCCGGAGTGCTTTATTACAAACGAGTCAAGGGACATTCTGGTCGGCATGGGCCCGCGTACCACGCAGATCTTTTTTTGTCCTGTTCCGCCCTGCCGTGCTCCCAAGTGCGTGAGAAAGCCCCGGCCCTGTCCACTCATCTGTTCTGCTCAAGAACAGCAGACACGCGATGCTCTAATTCACTGTGGAGGGTGGGGGGTTCAGAGCGCTCCTGTCAATGAAGGAAGAAAGCGGAGAGTCTAGAGGCAAGTCCATAAAACTAACTAGGATGACTTTCCTCCGTTGAGGGTCGGGGGTTAAACCAAAAAAAAAAAAAACCAGAGCATTGTGTGATAAACACAAGGAAGGATTGAGGTATTTTATTTCATGTCATTCTCTTTCTACACACTAATTACCTGGTGAGGCAAGTGAGATGACCACCTGGACACCAGCCCATATCAGTCGGAAACAAAGGGGCACATGACCCCTTGGAGGCCGGCCCCTATCTGTTGGAAACAAAGGGTCACATGACCACCTATAGGCACCAGCCCCCGTCAGTCAGAAAGAACTGGTCACACAACTCTCACTGCTCAGTCGCTCCGTAGATATTTCCTTCACTCATTAGCAATCACTTTAGTTCTTTGCCAGATCAGATACCATGTGCTATTCATTATGCATGAAACAAAACATTAACCTGCCACGGTTGTAGGGGGTTTGCTGGGTTAAAGAAACGGTTTTTGAGCATCTAGCTGCATCTCCCAGTTATCTGACTCAAAAGCAAAGTGCTTCCACACACAACTCTTTACCGCTTCTTTTTTTGGGTGCAGCATCACAAGCACTATAGTTATTCTCTCAAGTTGATGTGCATTTTTTTTAGTTTGTTGTTCTTGCTCTTAACACATTGGGGTCACACATAACTCTTGGGGTCAGTCAACAGCTGTGTAGTACCAACTCAGTACTGCAGATACTGTAGAAAAACTAGTATCATCTCTTAGCAAACAAAGCATGTGTTCTTAAGGCAGCCTAACTTTATTTTTGTTCCCTTTTAAGTCCTTTTCTATTTTCCAGTTAATTGCTTGTCTCTTTTTAAGCTTCTGTGCCCTTCAGTATCAAAAAGTGCCACAATTTAACAAACAAAAAAAGTTGATCACCACAGTAGTTGTATTGCTATCCATAATGACATCTAAATGCTTTTTGGAAATGACAATAGATTGTCCTTTGTTTATTTAAACCTGCCTTGGCTACCGCTTGTATCGGTCTCATGTCTTTTGCGATGAAAATTGTTAATGTGTCTGGCGTCTCCATCGCTTGCTTTTTAATCATATTGACTGAGCTAAATGGCCGTTCTTTTGAAGCCAAAAGTAAAACTTTTAAATGTTTTTTTATAGTCCCTTGTTCATTCTGAAATAACTGGTAATTTCTCAGCCGAGTTTTTAGAAATCAAAACTAACTTTCATTATGTCCAAGAAAAATATTACATTAAATATATATTATATTAATGTTAATGATACCAGATATCAATCAACAAAAGATCAATGTACTAAATACCTCTTTATATATTTTATTGGTTTGATATTTGTCTCAATGTCACAGAAGTTTAAAATCATATATATTCGTAATAATAATGCTGCTACTATGGTGTACTTAAAGTATGTACTATATTATATCGTGCACTCAAGCTACTCACTAGCATGCTCCTACAATTAGTAATCCATTTTCTACTGTGGTTTCTTCCCCTGCTGAGAATGTTACCCACTCCTCACACTTTGAACTTTGCACTATTGCCTAATGAGTAGCTTTATTCCGTAGCAGTACATCTAGTCCTAATGCATTAAAGTGAAGACAGATGTGAACATTAAATGGACCATGTCATGTTTTTTAATTAACAATATGCTACAATTTTACATGCAAAGTTAGAGGCACGGTCAGTCATCTAGATGCAGGTGGTAATCGGCCACCGTATAATTTCTGTTCTCAAATAATTTCTTAGGTCACTTCCGTTTAGGAACAATGTGCATTATTTTAGTAACTTCTAACTTGAGTAAGTTCTGTACATCTTCTGTTGTCCACTCCCTGCAACACCTCCTGAGATATTCAAACATCCTTCATAAATATCTGTTGTTTTGGAAGTTGCACCTTATGATACTGGCTAACTAGAACATTTCTATATTGATAGTTAAGAAACCAGCGAGGTACTCTGGTGGTAATGTATAGTAATCTATATATATCAATATATAAATCCATATTCAACCTCAACGTGACAATCAGCTGCTAAATGATGCCACACTGCACCACTAATGGTAGAGCTTCTGCCACACTTCCACAGTCTCTTAGTTTGTCTTGGTACAGATAAAGTCATAGACAGCCAGTGGATTAGTTGGAGACATAAACCTTCCCTAATCCTCTTAAAGCATTCTCCCATTAATCAGCAACGTATTCAAACCAACGAAGCTTGAATGGTTTAAATGGGGGCACTGTGGGCTTCAGATGGATTTTCATTGATTTCCACTAATTCTTCAGTCTCCTTTGTTGTAACTTGCATTCTGTTTTATATCGCCAGGTTCAACAAGCTGACCTCCATGTTCCTTGACCAGAATTTCAAAAGATCAGTGATTTTTTACCCCCTTTTGAAATCAAATCTCAAGGTATGGATTTTGATTATTTTTTTTCAGTTAAAGCACATTACCCAGAAAATTATATAATTTAGTAAATGTATCAGTATAAGTAAACTTTATAACTGATTTGTAGCATGGCATGGTTTGGGCTCAAATTACATTAAATCTCCTTTTGGCTGCCAGGTCCAGTGTCCCAAATAACATATCATAAAACAGCAGTTTACAAAACCTGATGTGTTCCACGGTGAGAGCTGTGTAGTGAGAAACGGGTTGTGCTCAGATTATGAGTAAATCAGGCTGTCTAGGACAGAGGAGTGGATTTTCTTGTTTTTATCCAACCATCTCCCAGAGGGAACAACATATCCACCCACCAGCCAGGACCCTCATGACAGATTAATTCTCTTTCCCTCTCCCTGTTGACAAGATCACAGACTTAACTTTATGCTGCATTTATGCAAACTGTAAGTGAAATATGTTAAAGCAGCTCTTTGGACTTTTAGTTGTGTCTATACGGTGGCACGGTGGCACAGTGCTTGCACTACTGCCTGACAGCAAGAAGGGCCTGGCTTCGATTCCCGCCTGGGGCGCTTGGCAGCGGGCTCCGGTGGGTGTTCTCCCCGTGTTCACATGGGTCTCCTCCAACATAAGGACCCCGACTAAAAACGTGCAGAACACTTTCCTGTCCTGTCCCTGACCACGACATGGATCCACCACCTGGAATTGGTCCCCGGTCGCTGACGAAGCGAGGGCTGCCCCTGGAGGAAGGCAGCAAGGATGGGAAAAATGCAGAGACTGTATCTCATCAGTCACCAGTGTGTGTGTTAAGTGCTTGTGCAACTGTATGATAAATAAATCATTCTTCAGTAATTACTTTTTTTGCATATGAAATGGGCTACACGTCATGTGGTGCCTATTTAAATGATGCAAACCTATTTACTTATGGTATACACTACTGTTAAAAACAAGCTTCTGGCCATGTAAGAAGTACTGTCTCCATTAGGGCGAGAACACTGACAGTTAGACAAACATATTATAACAGCGTGTAATCATAGGATGAAATGATCTTTTTAATCAATGGATTTTAAAAATATCCTTTTTATCCTTTCAAAAACATAAAATTGAAAGAACACCAACACAAATAATATGCAAAGAATGTCTTTCCTCCATAGAGTATATAGGAAATAAAAGTTTCAAATCATAAAGGGTGAGTCACTTCTGGCAGGAAACAAGACTTGACTACCGACAGCTATTTCTTTAGTTTTTAGCCTTTGCCTCAAACTCAAACACGGGCAACCTGAGCTCAGCTAAAGGACAAATCCAGTGTTTAACAACAAAATGGGCTTCGGCCTACCTGTAAATGTTCCCTCGACTAATCCTTCAGCGCTGCCACTGCCACTGCCACACTGCGCACTGCACTTCTCACTTTTGAACTTTTACTGTGTTTCAATCTAGTAAATTAATTTCTACCTCCTGCTCATCAACCGGAACTCAGTGGAACTCAAAATTATGGTGGAATTGAAAATGTCAGTCAAAGTTATAAAACGTCATTTTTGATGTGCCATAACCAAGTTTACCTGAATGCAACCCTCGAGAGGTTTGGAATGTGTTTGGAATTTAATTGCCAGATCTTCAATATTCAGGTTGACAAACAACATTTTGATAGAAAGATACTGACTGAAGTCAAAAGCAAGTCAACCATACTTGGGTGTTTTCGGATGAGTCACCCCACCATGTTATGCCCCACACCTCAGGTCCTCATCTCTTTAACGGTTGCGTAACTGGAAGTATCAGCCCACCCAGCCACCCTGCATCAGTAACCCCACTCACCCTGTCAAATAGCACTACGCTGCGTTCATCTGCCTGCTGAGGTGACGCCACTGCTTTGGAATGTGGAGGACTTCTCTTTGTCATTTTCAAACCACTTTCTTTTCCTTCTCTCACCCTCTCTTTTCTTCTCTTGCTTGTTCTATCTCTCTCTCTCTCTGTGTACAGAGAAGATCATAAGCATGATTTTGTCAGCCACAAACAGTTATGGTCTGGGGGAGCAGCTTGACAGGTAAGTTGGAAGCAGTTATTCAGTCAGTCGCATTCACTCACAAGCAACCGTCACATTATTCCTTTTGATATTAACCATACAATGAGCGATATAAATCAGAAGACGTATTGTGAAGGATTCCTAAATACTGACTGCCCTCAGTGGCTCAGAAGTCCATGTTACCTTTTTAGCTCAAAATGGCAAGTCCATGCATGAGTAAACAGGTGGCTGGTAAAGAGAGTCAACATAGTAAACCGTTATTAGGCGCACTGACCTGTCAGCTCTGTACCGGACAGTTCAGTAAAAATACAGGTATTGTTGCACCCCAAATAATTTTTTTTTAAATATACAAAGAAATGGGTAAACAAATGATTTAAGACTACTAAAACAATATCACAGATGGAAATGGACAAACAATGATCATAAATGTGCAAATTAATAATTTATGTCCAAACAAAAGTAAAGCGACTTCAGCTCAAACCACTTCGTCACCAGCATCTTCAGGCACATAACTGAAATGCCTCGGTTGCTACTTGCATATTTCTGAAAATCCACGTGGCTTTCTCAGACTGGTCACGTTGCGATGAGTAATTTGTACCCACCTCACAATTATATTGCCGGTGAATGGATTAGCAGATCTTCCAGATCAGCCCATCTAGTAATCCCAGGCTTTTTATGTAATTTTTAGTCAAGCTTTCTTTTGACTATATAAGGGCCTGATCAGTCTCTCACCAGCATCACACAACCTTATTTCACACCAGCTGAGACAATTGGGAATGTGTTTATTATTCCGTACTGAAACTTAACAGCCCAGACTAAACGGAGGCTGCATTCTTGAGCAAATCGCGCCTTGAAGTGCCAATTCAATATCGCATGGCCACAAGATTAATCAAAGTGTGACACGTTTTTCCTCACGCTCAACTTTCACACTGCAGTTATGCAACAAATGAATCGCTATATTGTGTTTTGTAGATTAAAGGAAAAATCACAATCTGTCAAAACTGCCATTACAGTTATAGTGGCTCTTTCCTTGTGCATAGTTTGAGTTGCAGAAGATGCATCATGGGGAATGGAGGAATAATCTCCAACAAGTCACTGGGCCAGAGGATCGATCAGTTTGACGTGGTGACAAGGTACGGTGTGGTCAATACTCAGCCAGGCAGCAGTGATAGGTCCTCAGGAGTATTGGTGGCAGGGTTGCATTTTGAAATGCAAAAAGCTATGTTTTATATTGTGCAGTTTAATGTAAGATATCTTAAAAAAAAGTCATCTCAACTGCACCATTACTATACCAGGATTAAGGTCTGTCTCATTTGATTTGGACATTGCAGTGGTTCATGTTGCTTTTCTTCCTATTACACTGTTCCCGTGCTGCAGTTTAAACAAGGCCCGGCCTGGTTAAAGGCTACGAGAGAGACGCGGGCTCCAAGACGACGATGTGAATCACCTACCCGGAGGGGGCTTCCAGCAGGCAGAGAGACAGAATCCCTTTTTGTTCTCTCTGCCTTCAAAGGTCTAGATTTCAAGTGGCTCTGGCACATTGTTTTCAACGAGAGGATGGTAAGGGCAACTGAAGCTTTTATACTTATAAGACTTGTAGTCTAGTGATAAAGTGATATTCACTTGCTGTCTTTATTGTTATTAAAAAACTCAGATTTGAAATCTGGTTGGAACATAAGAGCCCATTGTACACCTAAAGGACCCCAAGAGCTTCACTTTAAGGATTCAAGTATGGTTAACCAGCAGGTGGCAGTAAGATATTAGGAGAGAACTAAAGTGCATGTGAAGCCACAATTTGTGCACCTGTTTGGAAAAATGCTCACTGTTTTACATTTAGTGAAAAATGAATAATAAATAGCACTGAATTCGTTTAGCCTATTACTAATGAATATAGTGTAATGTGCTCTTTCAATGACTTTAAATTGCTATTACTGTAGTATTGGAATTGGCCAATTAAACCCAAATTAAACCAAAATTAAACCATCAACACAAGATGAGATGGTAACATTCTTTGGATGTGCCAATTTTGAGAGTGACTGCGAAAATTACGACTTCACAGAAAATTATTTTAAGAAAAAGAAAATATCAAGAATTTCGTTTAAAAAGTTTCAGTAAAGGCCAAAACGAGAACAATGCAAGTCAAATCAAATTGTTTGCTTGGCAGACCTTGCAGAAATGGAATATAATATTCATAAGTATGTATTAATTGGTGTATATATCATGAAAATAAGAATCGTGTTTTTGTTTCTTTAGAATGAGCCCTTTATATATCTACATAAGGAGCGCAGGAGCCCCTGCCACGGAGGCCGCCATGTTGTACCGCCATGTTTCTACAGTAGCTCAGAGCGGACAAACCAAACACTGGCTCTAGAGAGGGACTTTTGCGTTTTTCACGAGTTTCACGGCCACTGTAGATTCTCCTCCACGCTAAATTCTACACTCTGCACCTTTAACATCATGTCCCAGATCACCGTTGCCAGACTACTCAATAAGAACTCCGTTTACTAGTTTATATGTCATGCCATGCCACTAGGGGGTGCAGAGTGATTCCGAGTCACCTATTTACAGAGCGAGTTGCCCGAAAAAGCAAAAAACAGAAAAACGACAATGGTGGAGATGAAGGAAGCACGAATACGAGGGTAGTCTGTGGCTTTGGTGTTTTGTGCCACAGCTGTTTTGAGCCACAGCTCATTTGCATAAAGTTGAAATTCGTTCAACTTTCTCCCATCTCCAAGATCGTGTCGCTCTCGTTCGCTCCTCGTCACCATCTACCGTTGGAAATGAATGACTTCCGGCCGCTTTGCCGTTGCATGTCACTTCTGGTGTGAGCGTACGGTTTGAGCGAGAAAGACAAAAGACAAAGTTTGTCTCAGAGCTTACACCAAAAACACATCACCGCGTCGTTTTTGGAGTTTTGAATGGAAGTCAGTGGGAGGATTTTTTTATGGGATGTGGGATGTCAAACAAACAACTTGTTGAACCAGCTTGTAGGAAGCACAGGGCACTCTTCAACACAGCATTATGTTTGTGCGAAGGGTTATCACTTGTACACATTGTATTTATAACTCTTTGACATCTATGACCATCTGAGGGAGAAGGCTGTCGAACTTTTGCCAGTGTGTTCTACAGTATAAGAACCTGATAACACTTGACTATACAATGACACTAGATATAACAGTTAATAAAATAACAAACTCGATTTGTACTTTTTGAAAATCAGATTTTACAATGTGCTTCACATTGCCTTGAAAATGTATTTTAAAATACAGCAATTTCTCTGAGAAAATATGATCCTGCATAACAGCATGCCTGTATCATTTCTCTTCTCTCTCTCCCTTTCTCTCTAGCTCTCTCTGTATCTGTGTGGTCTCCACGCTGTCATGATGTATTAGACATACCAATGGGCAGTAAACTACCCATTCTTGAGCAGCAATTTTCCTCCCATAACTACTAGACTGAATTGCACACTAAATCTTGGCCTAAAGTCAAATATCCTTGCAGGCTTGTGCCTTGTTTGGATTTATTCATGAGTGCTGGATGCAGTTGAAGTTGTAAAGTTGAGGACAATCAACCTATCAGGAAAAAGTATCTTCATCTGCACCACTATTATGAAGTAATGTGGTCCGAGCCCTGACAGCTGATGTACCGTATTCCTATTCCTCCTACACTTTAGTGTGTTGATCACACTAGCCTGTGTCCCAGAGTAGTAATCAGTACAGTGCAGTTTGAGGCCCTGCAGCTGCTGTCACCAGCGGCATCTCTAAGTCAAGGCCATACACTGCATTCACTAAGGTCGTAACCGGCCTTTACACACAAATACATGTAAAGACAGAGTTTACCATCAAAGGCCATAAAGGCCTTTGATGCCATTTTAGACATCTTCATGCTTCAGTTGGTATAACGGCACATTGGCTTGGACAGAATCACAATAAACCCACTTCTACATGCGTTCCGAGTTCCACTCCTCACAATGGGGACAGCAACATGGGTGAAGTGCTCATGCTACTGATGACGGCAGCTCTACTCTACTGTGGTAGATATGAATAGCAGCAGATAAAAGCAGCTAATGGCTACGATAACAAGTGGGGCCACTCGGGTGATCTTAGATCATACATGGGACTACTGCCCTGCATGCTTGGTCCACGGCCAGAGAAAATATGGCAAATATTGGCATCACTTATATTAACAACACCATACGCAAAAAAGTGTCCTTCCTGGTATGCCGCCATCCTTTGTCCTGTATATTATATGGCATTATATGATATTTCTGCGTCTGTGAAACCCTGTACTGATGATCCAGTGTATACTGGCCTGTCTTTTAATTTTGTACCTTTCTCTGTGCAGAAAGTTCATAAAGCCCTAAAAACTTTAGGTCCTAGAAAACCCTCAGGACCTGATCTTAGTGATCCTTACTTTTTGAAATTGGCAGCTGATTTTGTAGCAGAGCCTCTTGCATATCTTTTTAACCTTACAGTGGAAAATAAGGAAATTCTTAGGATATGGAAATCTGCTTTTGTTCTCCTTTTATTAAAAGGGGGTGACCCAGCTATTAAACAAAACTAAAAAACATAGTACCATCACAGCTGCACTCAAGGTGGTAAATTACATTTCTGTTGCACTTGACAAGAAGCAACATTGTGCATCACTCTTTATTGATCTGTCCAAAGCTTTAGACACCATGATGTTTTAAAACATAGACTTCTTAACTCAGGTCTTTCGGAGCAAGCAGTCGCTTAGTTCTCAAACTACCTTGGTAATAGGTCTCATTAGTAATAGGTGCATTAGAGATGATGGGCTATGTTCTGATATTGTATCCGTCTACAGGGGTGTACCATAGGGCTCTGTATTAGGTCCACCTTTACTCACTATATAAAAAGGGTCAAAAAGTGTCGGATGCAAATTTTCATTTTTATGTTGATGGCAGTTATATACTGCTGTGCGTCAACCCTTGTACAGGCCATTGAATACTTGCAAAATGCTTTTATTGTTGTCCAAAATACCCTACTTCAGCTGAAACTCGTTCTTAAAGCAGATAAGACCAAACTTATGTTGTTTACCAGCTCTAGGAATAGGCCACAAAATATTGCTCTTGTCACTCTTGAGGGAAGTGAAATAGAGGTTGTTAACAATTATAAATAACTGGCAATTTTAATTGATGACTCCCTCATTTTAAGCCACATGTACAGTACCTGGTGAAAAAGCTTAGGCTAAAAATATATTTTTTATTTTGGAAATAAGTTGTGTTTTTCTTTTAATGTAAATAAGCAAGTTGTTGCCGCCACTTTTTTTTATCTGTGTTGGACTATGGTGATGTTTTATATATCCATACCTCTATATGCATGCTCAGTGTCTTCATATGGTTGACACAGCTTACCATGCTTCCTTGAGGTTCATTACCAATTGTAAAGCTCTGACTCACCACTGTGAGTTATACTCTCGGGTAGGATGGCCTGCTCTCGCCTCCCATAGGCTCTGTCATTGGTACACCTTGATATAAGGCAATTCTTGGTCTGCTCCCATATACTACCTATGTGTCCTTATCATGCAGAAAAGTGCTGGACAATACTCTCTGCGTTCTCAGGACTTCTTCATGCTTTCTGTCCCAAATGCCCATACGGAAATTGGAAAAAGGGCATTTGTGTATTCTGCACCCTCGGCATGGAACATGTTGCAGAATGACTTGAAACTCAATTAATTCATCTTGTTCAATGCTTTTAAATCCAAAAATCCAAAATTTACGTTGTTATGAAACTGACCCCTAGAAATTTCTCATTTGAAGTGTTGAGTTCCCTATGCCTGTTTTTTAGTTAAAACAGGCATAGTAAATGCCAAGTAGGGTTTTTTTTTGTAAATTGTAGTCCTTGAACCATGTTCCATACGCATTACTCATTAATTCTGGGTAGGTATCCATAGCCGAGCAGTATTTTTGTAGTATTGGATGTTTGACAGAAACAGCCTTTGCACTGCATAGCAGAGTTCCTCACCAAGTGCCGCGTGAGAGTAAGGGCAACAGGAAGTAGATGGCCTGGCTTGGATAGGAGCAGCAAACCAGGCTATGGGCTGACCTGGTCTATGAGCATACAGCGTTTGTCGTGGCGCTGGCCTCGGATCAGTTTTCATTTCAAGTAACTGGTGGGAGGAGGAATTTGGCTAGTCACAGCTGTTTTAAAACACTTTTATGAAATGTATTAAAAAAGACTCAAGACCCACTAAACCAACTTCATGCCGAAGAACCCCACCGACTCTCGTCTGTCGAAATCGTAGACAGAATGTTTACTTTTGTGTTCTGGTTGGCTTGTCCGCATCAGTGATCTGAAGGCTGATGCAGGTGTAACATGTGACCCCACTAGCCTGTCATCTCTGTTCAATAGTAACGGTATGACAGGCCTTTTAAGCTGATGAGGCCAGACTCACTCACAACACACTTGGAGATCAAGTCGCCAGCCAGGTTGGACACACTCCGACTGCATGAGTGAAATTGTTGACTGGTAGGAGACTGTCGAGGCACAAATACGATTTCTGAGTCTGAGTCAGTCAATTCATAATTTATACTAACTTACCGTGGATAAGCTCAAATCAATTAATAGAAAGACAAGAAATATGGCAGGGATATATGCTTATACGTCTAGATCTATATTCATGTATATCCAAGCTGGAAGCAGGAATCATCTCATACTCAACATTTCACTTTAACAATTCTGCCACCTTCAAGGTTTCATGATCAAAGCAACTGCAGGAGTGTTGAAACCATCCACAAAGAGCTGTATTCCCATGACTATAACAATGGGATCCCACCAATAATTAATGAACCATCTCAAACAATACCAAATTTATAAATATTGCTGCCCAGGAAAGCATATTATTTAGAGCATCTAGGAGACATAAGCCATGTCTTGTGAATAGAGTAGTAGTTAGAAACAATACTACAACACATTGCCAATGGGTCCCCTACAAGCGTTTCTCGCAACCCGAAGACAGAGTTGTTTGTTTCCGGTGTCAATCAGGGAAGCAAACTGTCCCGGTCAGAAAGGATTACCAGCTGGGCTTTCAGTGTAAATATCAGATTTGAACCCAGTGCAGAGAAACCGTGCTATGCGAGTTAGCTAAAAGCTCACACCAGCGCTTCCCCAGCTCCAGCATGCCTGAAACCCCCTGGATGTCTCAAACGCCTGTATCCCAGTTACTGGCCGTACGTAGCTATTGGTATTGCAGGGCAGGCTGAGGGTAATTAGTCTAATGGCCCTAGATATATTGATGCAGGGCCATTTCTCAGGGCTGGCTTTGTTTGCACCAATTGTTATTTTTAGTGTTTTTCTTGTCATACTTTCCATTCTTCCACGCTGCCTTAACCTCTTCAGTGTTTCCACAGCCTCTTCACATTCATTGGTTTGTGTGTCACGTAGCCCTAAAAGTGCTTTATTGTTAGTTTAATTGTTTTTGTCACATTTTCTGTGAGTGCAATTATAGTTCTCCAGCAGGTTGTTTTTATTACTTGGCCTATTCAATTGATGTTGAACAAGGTGACTTTGCACCTAATTTCATCACATCTGCTTGTGATAGTTGGGCTCTTTATTGTTTAAATGTGAGAAACTACATGTGGCATTTTTCTCACACCAGCACTTCACACACATCTCTTCTAATTGGAATATTATCTATTCTTCCTTTTATATATCCACACAGACTACAGTGTCAAGTTGCTAAATCGTGCTTGAATTAACATACAGTAATAGAGTAACTAAATATTTATGTTGAGATTGAGATTGGCAGGTTACCCTTCAGAACATAGCATCCATTTTCTTCACCTGCTCCTGATTAGAGACGTGGGGGGCTCGAGCCATTCCCAGCTTACTATGGGTGTAGGGAATGGAGACACTCTGAATGGGACGCCAGTCCATTCAGGTTGCAGAGTCTCACCCATACACACATACAGGCAATTTGGTATCTCCAATTAGTCTAACTTGCATGTCTTCAGGGGTGGGAGGAAACCTGAGAACCATTAGGAAACCCAACCCATGCAAACGGGGAGAATGATCTGCTAGCTCCGTACAGATAGGACCTGAGAAATGGGAATCAAACCCAGGTCCCTGGTGCTGCCAGGAGACTGTGCTGCCTGTCTTCAGGCAGCTTTTTTCATTCTGCAGAGCTTATTAGAGGGAGCAGAACAAGATGTGGACTAGGGTGTGTAGAGTGATTAGTTCTTTAGGAAAAGGGAGAGCATGTCCATGAATGGACTGTGGACCCGGGTGTTAAGTTGTATTCGTTTCTTGTAACATGCAATAGTTTGCCTGCCAATATTTTAGCCTTGCGATGGTTTTAACCATATTTTCCAATCCCAGGCAAGTTTCTAAAGAGTCTTTCTCTCCCTGACTATGATGCCGGGACAGCGCGATTATTTATTGCCAAGCAACTGAAAGGCCTTTTCAGATTTGGCTGTTTCCTCTGCAGGTTAAAGCCAAGTGTCATACTTTATGGTCACCTTTTATGACATATATCAAAGGCACCCCTGACTTATTTGCACAGGTGACTTCCATTAACTTCATGGTCCAACTGTTTTGCATCAGCTCTCACTCGGACTGTCTCAGTTTTGGGACTAGGCATTAGGGGGGCAGGACGTGAGAGGCGTGAGTGGCTTAAACCTCACTGGAGTTATCCAATTCATTTCCATTTATAGTAAAGACATTTCCAAGAGATCCAAGTTTTTAAGCACACTCTGATTAGTGCAAAGTGCAGATCTAGAAACATTAACATCGCAAGCCATATAAAGACATAGCAATTGAAAGAATAACCTTTTTGATTAAAAAGTTAATTATTATGCAGGAAGGATTGTTGAAAGGTCTAATAGGGCAGAGCTGCATTTCAACCAACAGTTTCATCTGGTCTGGTTGAAGGGATCAGGCTGTGCAAAGCACTGGGCGGCTTCATTACATTTCATAGCTACAGAAAGCCCATGAAAAAACTATCTTCCTCTATTTCTAGTTTGGAGGTGATGCCAAATTGTTAGTCTTCATTTCTGCATCTACAGAAGTTGATAAAAACCTATATATATCCACCCTTGTTAGGATGGTATAATTTCAGTGGATTGTGAGTTAAATATCGAACAATAGTCATTAGATATTACAATATATCAATGGAATTGTAATTACAAGAGTAATTAAGAAATTACAAAAATACGGCTTTGGTTGTTTTTGTCTGATTGTGTTCTGTTCAGTATGTAGCACTTTTTAAGGGCACAAGAGATGTGCTGTATGTCAAGTCCGTTTTAAGTTGATCAAAATATACTTTTTGCAAATTTGCAAAGTGAATTAAGTTCCATTCAAACCCAGCCCCTAATCAAGATTCAAAACACTCAAAGCTAAACACACCATCCAGGCTTTGATGAAGTTTTAATTTGGCAACACAAAGATGTAATATGTAAAAATGTACATATAACGCATCCCGCGAAGCGTTGATTCTCATGAAATGGTTATTCCACTTAAGTTGTTGAAAGTTATCTATTTACTACTATTGTATCGACTTTAACTATTTACGCTGTCAGCAAATCATTCTTGTACTACCCTGTTATCGTTTTGTAAAGAACTTTGAAAAAGAATACTTTTTTCACAAACCTAATTTAAAATACATCTTAAACAAACAAACTGAAGAACTACATCCGCTGTTGACATTATGTGCCATCATGGCATGCGTTTGAGGCTCCTACTTGAGGTCTACCAGCATGTTTTGGCTGATTCACCTCAATTTCCCTTTGGACGCAAACGTGGTGCTCTTACTAGACTGCTCTGATCCACACTCGGCCAAAGGTTGCTGCAGACAAATCGGATGAATCAGCGATTTACACACTTATCTGCAGTCATATCTATCACAATATTGTCCCACTTGACTGGTTATTTTCTAGTGAATTAGTTTTGGTAGATTGATGGTGTTGCTTTATCACCTTGCAGACGAGCAAAAGAGACATCTAAACACCAACAGCCAGTAACTGTTTACTCTGGGACTGTTCTAAGAAAAGGTAGCTGCTAAAACCAGGGATGCAGACAACTCGCTTTTTGGCGAATGTTGCTTTTTTTACGTCAATTTGGGTGACTTGTGTGAATCGTCCAGACCCAAATATATATATTTTTTTACACGATTCCTACAGTGTATTTCTGCCGATTTCTTTTTTCTTTTTTTTGTAAATTAATACAAGACAGAATAATAGGATGATCCTATAAACTATTTGTTAAATACGATGCCGAAAGAGCTCACTTTGGTAATAACATTATGAGCCAAGCATGGTGAGACCTTTGTATGTTGCGCCGGTCGCCCCCTTCCCCCTGCCCCCTCGGAGCACAAATTAAAATAGCGGAAAAATAAATGCATGACAACGAACAAATGACCTTTTTGAACAGAGCAGAAATATTTTTTGTTTCATATTATATCATACAAATTAAATTGAAATATATGTGTTTGTATAGAGTTGTGTAATTATTTATTAACCATACAATTTCTTTAGTAGTGTGTTATTTTTGTAATACAACTAGGATATTTATTCTTTAACCATCAATATGACGAAAAATGTAAAAATGCAAACGTACAGTAATGTAAAATTATGGTATTCTGTAAATTATGAGGTTTAGTATAATTACATTGAATAATTTAAGTGATATATGCGCACACATACCAATCATAGGTCACATTGCTAAATTTGGCAGAATTATACTATTTGTACTGATGGACTAACTACTAGCTACTTCACAATGAAAAGAAGTTCAACTACATCTTAACTACTCTCAAAGAACTGTAGTCAAACTAAAACTACTTTGGAAAATTATCACAATCTGAGTCTGCAATCTCATATAGGACAGTGAAGGACAGGCTGAAAATGATCACACTGAATTAATAACATTGGGTTAGGGGACGTCCGGGGACGGGGAGCTCTGTCCCCGCTCCGTCAGCAGATGGAACAAGTGACAAAGAGTAAAGTGTGACAGTGTTTTGATTTAGTAACCAGGGCAGGTAAGACCTCACATAAGCCCCTTTCCCACAAGGACTGAAAGCCGGAAATCCACTGGCAATTTCGACCTAGTATAATTTCCGGAAAAGGCTGTGAATGGAAGTGTGTGGGAATGGAAGCAGTAACATTGCCGGGACAAGCACGTATAGGGTGGAGATACCAGCAAAGCACAAACAGTTTTATTTATTTATTTATTTCATACAAATGTTTTAAAAATTATTTATTTTTGGGAAGAAAAGAAAACATTCGGAAAAAAAGCGAGTCTGATCGGCTGCAAAGACGAGAAACTGAAACACGTCCAGCCTTTACGGAGACTTTTTGTTCTTAAATTGTATTATTTTTCTTAAAAATGCCACTCAGATCCTCAAATAAACACATTTTCACTGATATTTATCTTAGTCTACTTCTGGCCTTTTCAAATGGTAACTTATAAAGCACAAAGAACAGCTGTGCTTCCTTTAGTTGGGTGACATTATGCGAGACCACAAACAGGGACTAAATAACCTTGACATGTACTGTATGTATGAACGAACACCTACATTTTTTTCCTTTCCTTCTTTCAGAAGAGTACAGACGACTTCTGGAAGTCCGTGCGCAACATGTTCCCAGAGAGCCCGACAGCATGCGCATCCTGAACCCCTACTTCCTCCAGGAAGCAACTTTCAGTCTGATCGACTTTTACCACAACAGCGGCCGAATAGGAAAAGGGGTGAGAGAGGCCTGTCTTTTCGAGTCGATTATACTTTAGTCGCAGCTGCAGCGAAAAGTAATGAGAACAAACAGCCGTTTCACATGCAGCAGTCAATTAGTAGCTGGGACAAGGAACACCCCCCCTAACCTCAATCCCCCCCTTCCTCCCGTACCAACCCTCTTTCTCCCATCTGTCTGCCTGCATCAGGAAAGCCCTGCCTTAATGCACAGCAGACACCCCAAGTTACCTGAGCACCTACACAGTCCCACAAATGACTCAGAACACAAACATTGGTACTGCTGGGTTGCTCTTATTAGAAGGAACAGGACTCGTATCTCAGGAGCTTTAACGTTTTTCCCTGCTGAGGAAAAGTTAAAAAAACAGACTCTGGTTAATGTATTATTTTGCATTTCTAGATTCTACATACGGAACAAGAGGAAAGTCCTATTAAACGTGTGTTGAGCCCTGGTCCTGAAATTTCACACCACATTCAATTCATTTCAATACAATCGCCATGATAGGTATGAATGCTTCTATTCCAGTGGCAAAGTAAAGTCATCGCAATGTTTCATGCAGATTTCAACCCTTTGACACCAAAGTTAATAGTGAAATAATAGTGTAATAGTGTAATAGTGTCTGCAATAGCAAAGCTGTGCTGGCTGTGTTGACCTTCAATGGTCCATTGGAGTCAACAGGAAAAGCTGTCATGTTAGCTACATCAAATCACCTCAAATCATTGTATTTTATATAATTCTCCACTGCCAGAAAATAAATTGTTGCATGAAGAAAACGCAGCATTAGTAGTTGGTGTTATTATGTTTCATTAATTGCTTTAATTAAATGATTCATTGCTTGATAATTGTGCGTTTTACTGTTTATGGTTTTGTTTTGATCAGTTCGTGATAGACTAGGCCTACTGGACGGAAAAATGACTCATTATAACTTGTGATGCTTGTGGGGTCTTTTTGTTTGTGTCAGAATATACAAACCCAGGGTGCAGTTGCCCTCCAAAACTGTGATGAAGTAGCCATGGCTGGCTTTGGTTCCAACATGAACACCCCTAACGCACCCCTGCACTGCTACGAGAACATTGACATGTCTGTCATGAAAAAGGTATTTAGCAAGCTGACGCTCTAACCCTGACTGGTGATAATCAATAGCATCAACCCAAGCACCAACAGTCAAAACAATCCCTTCAAACATCTCTGAAAACAATTTTATTCTTCTAGGTTTATTTATGCAGGTACAAATAGTAAAGTAATTGCACTAATGAAATTAATAAGTTATCATCACTCGATACACATTCAAATGCTGGAATGCGTGAACGAACTGTATGTTCAAAAAATGTTCTTTGATTTCCCACATATTTTTGTTATTTTATTTTGTTAATGTATTTTAGCCTTGACTTACAAAACTTGGGATTTAAAAAGAGAATAACCTAAGAAATAATAGTAAATAAATAATAAATAAAGATCAGTTTACCAATAAACATCCCTGTATGTTTTGATAGCTGTGGCAATTCCATCACCTCAGTCAAGGGGCAGTTGCATTTTCCAAGTCATTTCCACGCCACCCATCTAGTGTAAGCACCTGCTCTGCATTAATAGATAATTGTGCATGGTGCAGAGAGAGAGGATGGTATAGAAGATATGTTTAGTACTGTTAAAACACGCAACACTGGCATTAATGTTACGCATGAGAAGGATGTATCAGACTATTACACAATCAAAATGAGATTGTCAGCGCCCTAAAGGGGCAAGACTCGACAAATACTGCTTTTGTCAAATATCGCAACATGAGTTCACAAAACGGCACAAACAGGATCATGGCCATTTGCGATATGCAAGTAGAGGAATGTAATTGTTGAAGCCGCTTCTACTGTAATCCATGCCCAGAGGATTCCCAACCGTTGGTGTACGGCAAAGCACCAAGTAAAAGTTCCCTTGCCTCTCTCTTTCTTCCTCCACCTAAAATCTGCCCTTTCTTTTCTTCTACCTCTGTGGCTCCCCTGTCATTAAGTGGACTGTCCCTGCAGGCTTCCAACAAGAACAAACTGCGCCTGAGATGCCGGAGCTGCTCTCTACAGCACCAGCAGATAATTATCCACTCAGAACACTGAATGATTCTGGCATTTCACAAGCAGCGGCGTATAAGAGTGGGTATGCACTATAAAAGCCCATTGGATCTTCTTCATGCCTATATCAGAAACAAAAGAAGCAAGCAAATGTTACTGGGTTAAATGTGGAAGCGTGGATTTAATGTGTTTGCTACACGACCGCAAACAGCACTAGTTATTCTCTTACTTAACAACAGTCCACTCAGTGGCAGTTTAGTGGCAATGTTTGTTTTTTCCTCACCCGTGAATCCCCGAGGGCCTCTGCAGTTCTATCTCCGCCTCTCTGGCATTCACACTTGTTGATGAACCTCATGAATGCCATTGGCATTATGGAAACCCAAATTACACCTGTGTGTAATTATAACATGTTTGCTTATAACATGTACATATTTTCTACGACTTTCTTTCTTCTTTCTTTCTTTCTATGACTGATTGGTTGCACATTCCCAAAGTGTTCCTAGAACCAGAGTTTTTAGTATGATGGAATTCACTGGGGTCCACTGGGGGCTCACTTTGCATTGTGGGTCAATTTTACACAAGAAACTTGATGCCCAGTTGTTTGCATACCTTTCATTCTAACAGCAATTGAATTATGTAGGATGGAAAACCTATAATCAAGCTGTATAT
>OMKR01062179.1:0-19384 GCA_900302355.1 Cyttopsis rosea
ATGTGATCATTCTGATTGAAAAACTGAGACATATTGTTGAATTTGCACTTAATTTTATATTTTAAGACATCTCAGGCTCTTCATCATCTGTTTTGTAAATGGATGGTTCATTAATTGTGAACATTTTCAGAATGTACATCTGTACTTCTTTACACTAAAAGAAAGGGAAACATCTGGAGATGTTGTTATTTATAGGTTATTATGCAATGGTTTTACTGGTCCGGCCCACTTGAGATCAAATTGGGCTGTCTGTGGCCCATGAACTAAAATGAGTTTGACACCCCTGATCTAGGGGGTTCAAAACCACAATGGTTATCGTTGCCAAGCAGTCACGTGGATCTTCATCGTCAGTGGTGGGGAGAAAGCAGCTGGATATAAGAACGGTGCATCGCTCCAAAAATGGCATAAGGAAGTGAAATGCGCATGTCGATGAAGGAGAACTGCTGCTGAATTGAGCCGTTTCGCCCTGTAACAACATGAAGGCTACTGCGTGTGAGGTCACAAGAAAAGCAAATGCGGCTACAGCCATATATGGTGTTCACTGTATGCATGGTCCGCAAACCACAGTGCCAGATTTCTGACCATAGTATGCAACTGGACATAATTTGTCTCCATGAGGTCATAACAACACAGCTGACATGAAACCATCTTCCTCATACACAGTTAAAGCAATCCAGTAAAACCCAAACATGGAGCAGGTGCAAGAGCTTGTTCAAAAGCAACGAAACCGTCCTCCGCCTCAGGTGTCCAATCGAACCCTTCCCAGGAGCCATGACCAATGATGGCTGGGGAAATATTACATAATCCACAATCCCAAAACAACAGCAACCACAACAGCCTAAAAATGCCACCAGGGAAAGACCCCGAGAAGAAAAAAGAAGAGAAAAAATAAACAAAATAAAAATGTCATGACGCAAATAGTGATAGTGACACTTTGTGACAATTTTGAGCAAACTTTTTTTTTAGGAGGCCTTGTGTAGCAGCAACACGAGCAGATCAGTAAATCGTCAACATATTAAATCGACGTGCTTCCATTCGTAAACTCGAAACCAACCCAATTGTTTTCCTAAATGCATCCTAACAACAACTTAAGCAACGAGTGAAAGTAAGAAGAAAGTGTGATTCCCATACCAATACATTTAAAAGTTGAGTGTTCAATAGAGTATTCCTAATTTGTTTATATTATTTAGCTTATACACTTAAAGGTGCAGTCAATAACTTTGAGTAAACAGCCATAAATAACAATCAATAAACTTGAGATCGCAACAGCCATCGGGTCAGCAGGAGGCTGACTGGCGTTGGTCAATAATATTTGATCAACCATCGTTATTTCATAGTCAATTTATGTTACTTAACCTTTAATGTCCTAAACATGCGTTATGGGGTTTGTTTTAGCCGGTTAATCTTACCTTTTGGCCAGGGTGCATTCAGCTATAAGTCATTCATTCTGCAGTCTGCTTAGACAAAGTGGGTAATTTGGCATTTTGAATCAAATTATACACTTTTACTTGACTTACTTAACATGACGATAATATAACCAGCATTCAAATTGAGACCATCTAATAACCTAGGTTATTATAATCTAGGGTTATTCTTAACATAGCAAACACAATCTCTTTGTCTTAGATTGTGCCTATTTCTGTTTCTGCTTAATCACGAATCCACCAATTATTCCAACCGGTGCCGAGAATTTGGAAATATTATTTAACTTTGTGCCATTAGGATATAAATAGAAAAAGAAAAACAGTTGCAAACGGCCACACGCATAATGTTGTATTCACATGATATGGTACAGAAACTCTCCTCTTCGTAAAGAGGTACTGTCCCTTTAATTTGTAAACGCCCACTTCCCGTGAGTCACGTCGTCAGGTCACGTGGGACAACAACAATGGCGGACCCCGGCAGCTCCGCGCCTTCCCTGATGCTTTCTGCGCTAGTGGCGGGGGTTCTGGCGGCGGCTTTTCTCAACACCGGCGACGCGAGCTGGACCGTCGTCACCCTGACCCTCGCGGCCGCCTGTGTCGCCCTGCTTATTCGGAAACTACGGAACAGCGGCGGACGAAGTGCGCGGCGGGTGTGTGTGCTGGTGCTGGGCGACATTGGGCGCAGTCCTCGCATGCAGTATCACGCCTTGTCGCTCAGCAAACACGGATATGACGTCACATTTGTCGGGTTTTTAGGTAAGAACACTAGAAGGGAAGGGTCAGCGGGTCCCCTTCCACGGAGGCCGCCATGTTGCGCCGCCATGTTTCTACAGTAGCCCAGAGCGGACAAACCAAACACTGGCTTTAGAGAGGGAGTTTCGCGGCCATCGTAGCTTCTCCTACACGCTTTGGTTGCAATCTGCAACCTCACCGCGGCGCTAGATGCCGCTAGATTCTACACACTGCACCTTTTTAAAGTGGTAATCCGTAAGATTATTTTGTTATGTAATAGCACGAGAAGTGAAAGGCATCTGCAGTGACTTTGATAAGCTCTTTGTGGGCAGTGAGCTGTCGATATGGATTCACAAAGGTCCCTCGGTGGAAAAAATACCCCCACCGCCTCAGGTGAAGGCGATCAAGAAAAAAAAAAAAAAGAATTTATTGATCAGAAGAAGGAATACTTTTCAGACAGAACGTGTCCGTGTTAGAACCCAGATGTTGAAAAAAATGTTGCAGCTTCTAATGGTTTCTGGCTTTTAAAGGTGCAGTCTATAGAATTTAGTGGCATTTAGAGGAACGGACTTGGCAGTATATGTAATATGGCAATATAATATTCTTAAATTTGTATTAATTAGTGTATAATCCCATGAAAATTCACCTTTAAAGTGTAATCCACCCAACAGATGATCTTATGGATTTACACTTTAAGATTGGAACACTGATGGCCCTTGTTTCATGTTTTACAGTTTGTTTGTTTTTTTGTTATTTTTTTCAGAGACCAAACCGTACCAGGACATTCTAAAAAGTGACAAAATAAAGATAATCCCTATTCCAGAAGTGAAAGGAATTCAAGGCAAGTAACTAACTTTTTGATGCCCTTTTTATATATTGTTAAAACAAACTGTTTTCTAATCTTTCTGTCTTGTCTTTATAGTGGGACCAAGAATTCTCACATATGTGTCAAAAGTCATTCTCCAGTGTCTGCAGCTTCTGCACGTGCTGACGAAGATGCAGTTACAGTCTCATATTCTTCTGCAGGTCCGTTCTCTCTGTGTGGTAACGATGCAATGTTATTCGCAGATACCCTTTCAATGTCCTATTTTGAAACAAGAAGGTGGAAACATAGTTTGTGATCAACAGAATGTATTTTTGGATTGGCTGATGTGATGTGTGAGAATTTGGATCCCTTTATTTGCAGAGTATATATGCTCAAGTGTTTACAAATTCTCAACATTTACAAAGATTATACTGGCCAAAATTTCACATCGAAGCATCTCATATTGCATTGTGCCGTAATCTTTTAATAAATTCTCTTTCCCGTGTGTTGCAGAACCCCCCAGGTTTACCGAGTATTGCTGTGGCGTGGTGCGTTTGCTGTCTGCGTGGCTCTCGGTTGATCATTGACTGGCACAACTATGGCTTCACCATCATGGCGCTCTCTCATGGACAGGGACACCCCATCGTCAGACTGGCAAAGTGGCAAGTGTTATTATGCCATGACCTGAAGATAGATGTGCTGTATATTTTGTTATTCTAGAGCAGTATATGTAAGGCTTTTATGTGAATGTTGGCTTTTTGCATTTCAAGCCTCATGGCTTTTTCTGACAACAAATAATATGTATTTACAGAACTTGCTATATAAGGAAAGTATAATTAGGTTTATTTGTATAGCCTTAATCATTACACTTGCAAAGGGTTTTAAAGGCCCTTGAAGGGCAGTTGGATGCCCTCAACCCTAATATATAATGCATTCAAGGTATTCTTTGTTCCTATGCTATTTTAAACGGATTAAAATGGGGTTTCCATTATTGAGCTGCTTCTGTTGCTGCCATCTCTTCCAGGTACGAACACTTTTTTGGCCCCAAGGCCACGTTCAACCTGTGTGTCACCAACGCCATGAGGGATGATCTTCTGAAGAACTGGGGCGTCAAGTACTGATTGATTTTCACCGTTTATATAGGCAACTGAAGAAGCATACATAAAGTCTGGCCTTACTCATTCTAATTGCAACCGCAGCATTTATTTATCATTGCAGCTGTTTTTAAGGATGTAAGCAGCAATACAATAATTATGAATTACAAATGTAAGCTGTATGAGCGACAGCCGATTCAAAATCCCAGACTTGACTGGGATTTTAAAGCATTTTAGTCGACTTGATCTCATAGACAATCAAACAGACCAATGACTTCTCTTTCCTTCCTGAAGGGCGATCACTCTGTATGACAAGCCTCCCACCATATTCAGAGAGGCTCCACTGACTCTGCAACACGAGCTGTTTGTGCGACTGGCTGACACTTACCCGCAGTTCCGGCATCATGGGTCAGTGATCTGTGGAATAAGATCTTTGTGTCTGCGTGTCTCAAAATAATCTGTCAATCAGTATAGGTTGTATCTATCAGGGTGAATAAGACACTTTATTATTATTATTTTTTTAAAGTACCACAAATATTTCATGATATGTGATTTGTTATTTTGTAGAATTAATACACATATTTTACATATTTTTACTACATTTATATTGTGCCACTGCTTTAGTTAGACACTGTAAGTAGTTATATTACCCCTGGCAATATATACACTAGCAATAGATAAGGAAATGATAAAAGAATTGGATCAATATAAGTATGGATATCAGAGCCAGTTGTGTTTTGTTTCCAGGGACGTTCACCTCAAAGGTGAGATGGAGTGGACAGCGTTCTCAAGTCGCAACCTTGACGACAACACTGTGACCTTGACCCCCGGACGACCTGCTCTGCTGCTCAGCAGCACCAGCTGGACAGGTTGGTCTCCTGTGATCCAAGCAGAGATTAAAATGACTTAATGTGAATTAGGCTTTTTGTGTGAACTATTAGTTTAATTAACATTTAGACCCACCCACCAACAAGCTGAGTATTAAAAATACAATGCCCTGCTCTTTTCAACAGAGGATGAGGATTTTTCCATCCTTCTCAAAGCTCTTGAAGGTAGAAGAAGCTACACACTGTTAAAGACATTGAATGTATTATTAATTGGGACTTTCTTTTACCAGATTCTTGCTCTCTCTCTCTCTCTCCAGAGTATGAAGGTTTTATTAAAGAAGGAACCCACTTGCCGTCGTTGGTTTGTGTAATCACAGGTAAACCTCTCACCTGTTTTTTTCCTCATTAATAATGTCACAGTTATTACATATGTTTCATTCTGTGGTGGTGGTTTCCCTTAAACCATACAGCAATCCTTTGTAAACATGCTTGTGATTGTATTTGTGCAGGGAAAGGACCCCAGAAAGATTATTACAGGAAGTTGATAGATAAGCTCCATTTTGAACATGTGAAGATCTGTACTCCATGGCTGGAAGCAGAGGACTACCCAGTATTACTAGGTATAGCTGCTACACACACACACATTTACTCTGTGTGTCAAGAAAGTTGTCTCCTTGAATGTCTATTGGTGAAATACAAATACTAATTGTTATTAGTTTGGTCACAGCGTTGTGGAAGTCACAACTGGTCACACACTTTACTCAATACTGAGTTCACTTTTTCAAAACACTTCAGTTTTCTTTACCAACATGCAGCTTGGCACAACCACTAATCTCCCATCCAAAATTAAGTAAAACTACCAAAACAGACACCTTAGCTGGAGACGTTGGTTCCCGAGTTCCTTGACACGATCAGAGTTCCTCTCAAAGGGGACAGCATGCGAATGTTTCTCCTGACTTGAGGCATTTTCAGAACTCTAGCAATAGTTGTCATGCATGTGTTCCATGATGGCGGATCAGCAGTTCCTTGTGTCTCTACTGAGCCTGTATAACACTAAGTAACTGTGTCCCAGGCTCAGCAGACCTGGGTGTGTGCCTCCACAAGTCCTCCAGCGGACTGGACCTGCCCATGAAGGTGGTGGACATGTTTGGCTGCTGCTTGCCTGTCTGTGCCATCAATTTCAACTGGTAAGCATTACAGATGGGATTTCTACATGGGCTAAAAGCTTGCACAAAACGAACTAAATTTAACACTATTAAAAAAAGCAGCTTAACTGCAATAGGCAGGAATTAATATTTGTAGCAGTTTAATCTATGTTAAGGGACCATGAATATTTGTGTTATCAGTTCCAGTTATCTTTAAATGTAGGAATTGGGCTCTCATCTATGTGTTTATTAACTGGATGTATACACACAACACTGTGCACCTACTGTATTTCTCAGTTTAGATGAACTGGTAAAACATGAGCAGAATGGGCTGATCTTTAAAGACTCGGAGGAACTGGCTCTGCAGCTCAAGGTGAGAGGCTGATGGAGGGATATGATATAAGTTAGATGATTGGGGATTATGTTGCTTTATTAGTATATATGTGTGAAAGTACATCAAGCAACGTGATCGAAAATAATTATATTTTACTTTTGAAATGTAAATTACAGGTGTTTAAGTTTGCTCTTTGAGCCGGCACTAATCAAGCATCTTTCAAGCATGTTCTGAGCTAATTTATTCCTCTGTCTTCTCAGTCTCTCTTGGCAGAGTTTCCCAGCACTGAAGGGAGACTCGGTGTGTTTAGGAGAAAACTCCGAACCACTCAGGGGCAGCGTTGGGACGACAACTGGGACCAGAATGTCCTTCCCCTAATTTCTGCACCACTATAACACTTGATAGTCAATAATAGTCCTTAAATATTTTTGTTTACTTTAAAATATTTCTAGAATTTAGTCTAGAAGTATGTGTACTATGAAATGTACCAGTACTATGTGAGAAAAGGTATGATGGCTTTTGGGATAAGTGAACAGTTATAAGAGGGACCACTCAGTGGGCAGACCACGCCCTCTGGACCTACAGCGCCGAGTGTCATTTCTACATTAGAACTACCAAATGAATGCGAGTTTGTCACATTGTACATTATTTTGTAAATAAAAGTTTTATTCTCAATCATATGTACAGTTGAATCATCTCGATGGCAGAGACTCTGTTGTAGGGAAACACGTGGCTCACTGCCTCTGTGACAACTTCATGGCGGATCCCCTCCTTTTCTGAGCAAAGAAACATCAGGTGACATTCAAATCATCATCAAGGCGATGAACAGACAAAACATTTTGGCTGTACCTCAATTTTAATTAACATTAAACCGATATAAATTCTATATTTATTTCTGATTGGCAGACAGCATATTGTTTGACTTATCCCAAAATAAAAAAAGTAGTTAACCACAACAAAGCCACAGCAACTAGCATGTTTTGGGTTTTAGGCCTGAAATGTCATAATCCTATGTAAAAAGTACTTCAGTGTAAATGTGGTTGGAGTCAAAGGGCAATTTGAATAAGACTGACTGAAGACTGGTAAATTTTCAGGCTTTGTGTTCTCACCTAGCTGCTGCTTGAAGCAGTTGTATGTGTCTGGGTTTCGTATCATGGAGGAGATGATGACCTCCGGGGGGCCCTTGGTGGAAGAACACCTCAAGACCATGGAGAGCAGCTGCACCAGACCAGCTACAACATCTGGGTCATACACTACATCTGCTCCACAGGAACACATAACATATACTGTGATACTCAATATACATTACAATCATTTGTATTATTCAAAATCAGTTTTGTAGTTGGCACATTATTTAATGCAAAACAGAATGATTAATTATTGCGAGAGGAGCAGGAATTACACCGTTGTCCTCTGCATATGATTATTCGATTATTTGAGTTCTTACCAAAGAAACAAAAAAAAAAACAACAGAAAACACAGAAAACAACAACCTAGTGAATATGGAGCTGCTGTACGCAATATGGATTCGAACAATTATAACAATCAAAACTATGTTGATGTATTCCTGTCTAGTCAATAATTCAACCATCATTCATAACATAATCGGCATGTGTAGCTTAGTGCCATATAGCTAGTTCACATTTATCATTATTTGCTTTTTGCTCAGGTCTGTCACTCACTCAGACCTGTATAATGCATTGATACACTTAATCATAATAAAATCTGCAGGGAAACTGAATCTCATTTGATCAATTTGTCAAGTAATTTAGACTAGAAAACTACACATTTTAATCTCTTGAGGATATGATACCTCTGAAATACATTAAACGATAATGTTGATTTATCGAGCGACCTTCGCTGGAAAAAAATACCCTCACCTGTAGCGATGACCGTGTCGGCCCCGATCTCTCTCAGCCGCTCCTCGGTCACAGCCGTCCAGTCCAGTTCCTCCACAGACACGCCTGTCTTCTCTGTGAGTCCGTTTATCTGGACGTTCCGCCGCAGCTTCTTCAGGACGCTGGGGTGACAGTCACTGAACTGGAACCTGGACGGGCGGCAGCAGTGACACACAGCGATGCCAGCCAGCCCCATGCCGCTGCCCAGCTCCAGCACAGTCCTGCAGCCAGGAGGGAGAAGGCACGGCAGAACACAGGCTTAGAAGGTCTGAAACCATTTTCTGAAATGCTTCATCAGTGATATTGTCTGAAGGGTCCTGAACATGCAATCAGTCTGATACAGTATGTCAATTCATAGACTCCAAGTGGCACAAATTAACTTTAATTATATACAGGGTTCATCCTGGCACTACATAATGAAATTCAAGGACTTTCAAGTACTTTTGTAAGCACATTTCTTTCATTTTCAAGGATTCACGCAAAACAAATACAATCAATTTTCAATGTGATCTTTATTAATTAAAATATAATGGACATATAGATAATAATAGACAATGTCTTATTGTCTATTATTTATATCAGTATATCTATTATATATTATGAATCTCATTGTCATCAAATTTACATTTCCCTGGCATAATCTATGTTGTAAAAGCGATTCTGGAACATTTTCATTACGTTACGATTTGAATAACAAAACCAGGGGGAATATCACAGGTTTTCGATGATCGCGTTTTTTTCAAGGACTTTTCAAGAACTTCAGCACAAAAAGGGCTATAAGGTATTCCAGTACTTAAGGACGAAATTCAAGCACCTCAAGGACCTGGTAAGAACCCTGTATATTATTATTACTATCATTATGTTCTGTATATACGCTATACTGCTGCTCTGGGAAGGGGTATAATTAATCTCTGACAACTATGAACTAGTACCAGTGTAGATTTGTTGAAATTTTGTTTTCATTGGTTTGTTCATAATTTAGTGAAAGACCCTTTTATCTTGAAAGCTTTCCCCCTTTCTTTTTTCTTGAGTTGAGTTGAGTCCTCCTTGAGTTGGTTATGGTGTAATATGTATGCCATATGTGAGCATTTTAAGAAATAAAATCATAAAAACGTTTTTTTAAGAAATGGTAGTGGGGCCCCCAATGATTGTCATGTCATAGATGTTTGTGTTGAGAGAGGTTTCCTTCGGGAGAATGGGGCGCGGCGCGGAGATCATCGTCATGGAAACACATGAAAACATATTGGGGGAATGCCCACGGGTTGCCGCAGTTACCTAGGGGCATTATCATGTGATGCCTTTGTGACCGCCCTCCTACGCTCCCGGTGAGCTTTTGCAAGACAGGATTGTACTGTAGAGTATGATGTGACGGACACAGGACCAGACCTTCACTCCATCATAAACTATTCCACAGTGGTGTTACCTGCCAGTGAAGACCTGCCGATGATCCAGAGCCCACTCGGCCAGGTAAAGTGCTGCCTCCCAGGTGACCAGGCCCGTGGTTCCCTCTGAGATCAACGAGACACTTTCCAACAGAGTCACACACTCTCCACCGGGCTGCGGTACAAAACACACATCTCACAGCGGCTTTGTTGTGGGTATAAGGTTTTAAGGACAGCAATGTGCCGAGTATGTTGCTTTGTAAACACACTGTTTTGTCAAATGTTACATGAACAACCACATTAAAAGTTCAGTTTAATTATGTAACATAATTGCAGCATGTAGGACTGGGCAGTATTTTGATATTACTGTTCATAATCTTTTAGAAAGACCCAATTCATCAGGAAATGAAGACATTTCCATATTGTGATACACAATATGAAGTTTGAAACATTATGGGCAGTTTCACAGACAGTTTTATTTATTTATTTTAAATCAGGACTAAGGTAATCCTACTTAAATTAATCCAGAATTAAAAAATTCCTAGACTAAGGACTAGTCAACTCCTTCTGTCTGGTCTTGGTACTGGTCCTAGTCCAGATAATCCATTTCCTCTATTGTCAAGGTCGAGCTGGAGGCCCACATCCATTAATCCAAAGGTTTAATTTAAGACTTCAGTTAGACCTAGATTAAAATGAATCTTCCTTCTGGAAATCAGATTTATTTAAACCAAGACTAGGGCAAGTCTGAGACTATTTTAAACCATGACTGAGAACAGCCATTTCAGTTAGTGCAGATTACAAGTGTGATTTAGTCCAAGATCTGCGTCCGCAAGACCGCCAGACACAGAGTTCTATAACTCTGATGTCATACTTTACATTACCAATAGAACCTCACGGGATTTTGAATTATTCATAAGCATACATAATATCGATATTGTGTAAAATCACGATGGTTGTAATAACACATTGATCCATATGACCCAGGCCTAGCAGCAAGACGGGTACCAGGAAGTAGGTCTTGTAGCACTCAGTCCCTTCCTGCGCTCCCAGAGCTTCTCCCAGAGCTTCATACAGCTCATCCAGCGGCTCAGACTGCGTGGCCTCCTGCTGCTGACAGAAGAGGAGACAGCGATACTAGAAAGGTGAACGAATGTACGTATACAGATGCCATCAAAAGTAAACGAATCAAATTGATGTTTTAAGTGATGCAGTTCAGTCAGTTGTGTAGCCATTTGTCAATTTAAGTGTGGACTCAAAATTACAGTTGATGCTTTTGCACTATAATTAATCAAAACAAGGCCTATACTTTTATACAATTTGTTTCAGCCTCATTCTTATGTCCATAGTGGCTGTAATGTTTCCTTAAATTGATATAGCCTATTTTGGCTAACAAAATTTAAGATTAAGACTAAAAACTTTTTCTTTCAAGTCAACCCAACCTTTTCATATTCGTAGCTTAATCAATTTTTCATTTAAAAGGTGCAGTGTGTATAATTTAGTGGCCATTAGCGGTGAGGTTGCAGATTGCCATCAACTGAATTCCCCTCTGTGTAGGAGAAGCTAGGGTGGCCGCGAAAAATGTGAAAGTCCCTCTCTAGAGACAGTGTTTGGTTTGTCCATTCTGGGCTATAGTAGCAACATGGCGGTGCAAGCTCCAGCCCCTATGGAGATATAAACGGCTCATTTCAAGGTAATGAAAACACAATGATTCAAATTTTCATAGGATTATACATTAATTAAAACATACTTATGAATATTATATTCAATTTCTGACAAGTCTGTTCCGCTAGATGCCACTAAATTCTACACAATGCACCTTTAAACCACCTACCAAAGTATGATATATTAATACACATTTACATAAATATTAAGACATGCTGCAGCTATAATTAGTACAACAGAAGTACCTATTAGTATTACTGCTACTGCAGGCCCTTCATATTTAGTACATTTCTATCCAGTACTGTTCGGGTACAACACATGCCAGTTGTAGACCTTATATTAGCGTTGGCCACAGACTAAATAAACAATAATAATAAATATAGCTGCAGGCAGCAATGCATGGGGTCCATGTTAGTCACAGCAATTGTACCAATGTGAAAACAAGCCAAAAAATAAATAACAATACCGTGAATAAACAATAACTAACATACTACTACACGACGTAAACTGGAAAAACCCCATTAACCACAAATACTTACTCAAACCCTTACGAATTCTAATTTTTCCGAGTTCCCATGGAATGCAGCATTACTTCCTGCCGTCTCTCGTCTCGACCCGATACAAATTTGGAGCGCTTTCTTAACTTTTGATTGTGTGGGCAAGACCCACCACACACACAATTCCTGTAAACACACACCTTTTGTAAACACAACTTTTGCGCCGCAGACCTCCGCACCGCAACCAATACACACCAATGCAGTTTAGAGCGCAGCGCGTCCTATGTGAAAAGCCATACCATGCACATTTATACCAAATTGGATGCTGATGTCACAAAGCGCTCTGCTCCACCACTTCCGGTCCCTCCACTCCGCTACTTTCGGTGCTTCAGCGCCGCTACTTCCGGTTCCTTCCTTCAGAAAAATGTTTTTGTTTTTTTTACTGAATTCTCCTACAGATATGGTCCGATGTGGATCTAACTTGGACCACAGCATGTGTGGACCGCCCCGAATACAATTCTTATTCATTCGTGTCCATGGGTTCCACGGTATCTGAGCGCCAGGCACTTTCGGCCGGAGAATGGCTAGAAGAATAATAAAAATCAGAACAAAAACAATAGGGTTCCGGCCCTTTGGGCTGGACCCCTCATATACACCAACCATCTTGATGAGCTTAGTGAGGAACAGCCTCCTGTATGTCGCTGCTGGGGGGTGTTTACGGCACAGGGGGTGCAGGCATGTCTGTTAAGAGAGAGATTCACTGGCTTTCACTGGAGGTTCACAACCAATGGATTCATAATTTAATGTACTTCAGTATTTGCAGATTCGTGTTGTTGATAAATGGGACAAGAGCTGCATTCACCTGTTGTAGAATATCTGAAATCACGTGGGAAGATGTGTCGCTATCAAGCTGTTCTCGAAGAATCTGAAAAGTCGGGATGGGTCACTAGGATTAATTATGAGGAATAATTCATCCTAATTATTATTATTGTTATTGTTATTATTATTATAATTAATTAATATCAAAACTATTTGATATGAACGTCGCAAGTAGTACTTACAGTCCAAGGAAAGGTGGACAGGCGAGCCATTGCGAAGAAAGACACCTGGAAGCCATGCAACACCCCAGCCCCAGTCTCCATGTGGCGATTCTTCCTTCTTCTTATTCTCCTTCACCTCCTTCTTCTTTTTCTCCTCCTTCTCCTTCTTTTTCTCTTTCTCCTTCTCCTCCTTCTTCTTCTTCGTCTTCTTCTTCGGTGTTTATTGGCGGTTGGCAAAACCAGCTTAGAGGTGCATTACCACCACCAACGGGACTGGAGTGTGGAACAGGCGATTATGCAGAATCAAGAAAGAGACACAAAATTCTAAACATATTTGAGCTAAATGAGTTTATTTTAAAAACGTAGCAGTGTCACAGTATATATTTCCTGCTGTTTTCCCCCAAGAGACCTGACAATGAAAATACACACGTGTTTATTGTTTACCATGTGGGATCCGTTCACTTCCTGTTTCCGGTTTGACGCGTCACGTCTTTTACGAGGCATTCCGGTCAATGTAGTTCGCAGGTAATTCGCCTACAATTATTCGATGTGAATGGACGGTATTGATTAAGTGATCGTACATTTATGCGATTAAATTAAAGAAAAAAGGTTTCTGAGAGTCCTAATCGTCTTATTTACAATTCCTTAGCCCAAAATGTAAATGTAATAAACATATTTTATTATGTCCTTGTTAATCAATTTATAATTAATTCTAGTTGATATATACACCTTATTATATTAAGTATTTTATTATTTATTTATATTTTGTCCAGCTAAACAAAAATCGGTCAATTATTAAAAAGAAAAAAAAGAACAATTTGAGTTGCCTATCGGACGCTCTGTACTTTGCATTATCGTGAGGGGCAGATAGCATCTCGACCGTTGAGACTCCATCCGCCAAAAAGCTCTGACAGCACCAGTGCAAGTGGGATTGGCTGGTAAGTAATGATGGAAATAATTTGATGCGATTTTTACTGTCAAAACCATCAATTACTTGACGAAACGGATCAAGTGGAGCTCGGTTTTACGGGCTTACACCGTAGGTTGTTGTAAACTTGAATCAATGAATGGCTGAGCATAGGAATTGGCTTTATCTTGGACTGCCAATCATTGGTGGGTTTCAACTTGTCTTTTCATTGTTACAGATTATAGTAATTATAGTATCTTTTTACTTGTCACAGTTTTAAACTAGATATTTTGTCATTAAAATTAATTTTCTTTTAATTAAAAATTACAAAAAAAAAATTAAATGAAAGTTTAGTTTTTAATTATTATTATTTTTTAAATTTTTAATTAATTATTTTACGCACTATGACAGCAGTGACGAATATTATATATAATATTCTGTTCTATTACATTATTAATGTATTCCATTCTATTATATTAAAATACATTTTAAAAAAAATCCTGGAAACACGAGAGCTTGTGGACAGTGTTTCCCACCGGAACCTCAATTCCTTAGGACTGTAAACAAAAAAGATGGCGGCCATCGTTCGTTAGCGCGCTAGGCTAGCGAGACCGCCTGTCAATGGGACGTAGAGCGTTCGCTGGGGCAACTAACCGGTACGTTCTCTGCACTGGCGCGGTGTGCTAATTGTATTGTCGTCCGCCAGACCCGTATGGAGAACTTAATCGTATTATCCGTTCAGACAGCGGTCGTTGGTTCCAGATGTCGGAGACGTTTGTAGAGGTTACACTGTAAAGAAACACTTGAACTTGAAGCAGGGAAATAGATTCACCAGGTCGGTTCGTTGAGATGAGTGACATCAAAACTGAAGTTAAGCCTGTTTAGGTAAGTAAACTATTATCAATCTATCAATTTATCTATTGGTGCTGCAACTAACGATTATTTTCCTTATCGATTAATCTGTCGATTGTTTCCTCCATTAATCGACTAGTTGTTTTGTCCATAAAGTGTCAGAAAATGCTGAAAAATGTCGATCGCTGTCTCCCAAAGCCCTAGGCGACGTCCTCAAATGTCTTGTTTTGTCCACAACCCAATGACATTCAGTTTACTGTCACACAGGACTAAAGACCAACCAGAAAATATTCACATTTAAGAAGCTGGAATCAGGAAAAAAAACTCAAAACAATTAATCGATTATCAAAATAGTTGGCAATTAATTTAATAGTTGGCAACTAATCGATTAATTGATTAATCGACTAATCAACTGTGCAGCTCTACTGTCTATCTCTCTGTCTGTCTGTCTGTCGTGATAGTGAGGTAAGTATACTACTAAAAAGGGTTGGACTTCTGAGATGGAGGTGGACATACTGTAATGAATATTCCAATGGATATTGGTGGCTGTACTGTAAATTGGCAGAGAATGACATTTCCATATTGCATACCCGCGTACACCCACACGACAATTGTTTGTGCAATTGTTTACTATTGGCCATTGTCTTAGAAAATCAATCAACCATGCCTCTGGCAGTGTTGCCATTGCAGCATGCATGAGGCTCAATATTTGAAGGACAAAAAAGAGGGCAGCGGTGGCCTTCTCTGTTAGCAAAACAAGTTAAAATTGCTGTTGAAATAACAGCAATACTTCATTTGAATCACAGTTATTCATCCTATATTCGATGTCCATTCCTCAGCGATCTATAACAGAGGAGAAGCTGACGGCTGAAAACTGAGCTACAGCCATCGTCATGGTGATGAAGATATTTTTCCCTCAGTGCTGTAACCGGGCAGACAGTGGACTGCTCGTGGGCCGATGGCTCCCAGGCCAGGACTCGGCTGTGGTCCTGGCTGTCATTCATTACCCGTTCATCCCAGGCCAGGTTAAACAGTACCTTCATCAGGTCAGTGGTGCACAGAGAAGACACAATGAGTGTTGATGTGTGTGAGTTTATGGATATGTAGAGAGCAGTAGAGAACAACGTGTAGTGTTGTGATACTGACTGCCTCTAACTACAGTATGCATGGCTCTTCCCCTAGATGCAGGCCAAGAGCAGAGTGGAGCTGTCGGTGCTGGGCTCATGGAGCATGCCCAAGGAAGGCCAAGAAGGCATGGAAAGCTTCCTGAGGGACCTGAGCACCATCTTCCCACAGGGACGCTGGGTCCAGATCAGCAGACAGATCGGCAAGACAGGCTTCAACTGCCAGGTCCTTGACCGCGATCAGAGTAAGGCACACTTTTATTGTATTATATTATTATATTACATTATGAATAATGAGAGCTTTGAGTCTTGTTAATGGTAAAATCCACTCTGGAGCTCGTCTTTTTTGTAGAAATGATTCTTACCTACAGAATAAAATTTGCCCCCAAATCGCTTTTTACACATAAAGTCCACTCCAGAGATATCGTCTTAAATTAGTGAGCATACTCCCGCACCCTGCTCTCTGAGGTTTCTCAGTTTTTGCTGGATCATATGAAGATGCTGGGTTTCTGTACAGTTGTGTCAGAGCTTAGATCTGTTCTGTTCAATCGCCATGTTATGATATTTCTCCTTTATTTCATATACAATTTTTTTTTTCATTTTTAAGTTTTACATTTGTGAAAAATTGTGACTTAAGAGCCTTGGGCAGTGACTGTCTCACTAACCAAAGCTGTAATAAGTTGATGTTGAACTTTATGTCACTGTCAGATGGAAGAGCAGTGGAGCAAGCGGCCAAGAAGGAGGATAAATGGGATGCGGGTGGTTGTGGTGATGGTGTCAGTGAGACAGAGAAGGACAAGGCTAAGGTGATCTTCGTCCACTACGAGCAGAGGAAGGTTATGCTGTCACAGCTGCACCCAGTGGAGAATGGCGTTCCTGAGCCCCAGGCCGCTTCCTCGTCAGAACTACGTCAGGTGACAACATTTGGCTCGTGCAGATGATGAAGAAAAGACAGACCCTGTGTAGATATACGTAGACGTCTAATTACAGTTTAGATACCATCACTTATGAGACCTAAATCTCTGGCGTTTTAACTGCTTTGGGATCAATAGGTAAAAGGGTTTTCTCTTGCAGCAGTTTTAATGATTTTCTGAAGAAACATCCTGTGTTGTTATTGGTATCATACTCTTTTGTGTGTGACCATTTTTATATGGAGAGTAATTTTTCAGTGGTATTAAAGTGACAAAATGAATACATTGTGATACACAATCTTCTAGCCTAAATTAATGAAATGAGAATATGTGACAGAAAATTTCTCATGATATGGGATCTGAAATCAGAAAGATATGGGACATTTTTTGTTCTACATCATACTTTACATCAGTGTCCGATGAATCCATCCGATGAATCAGTCCCAATTACTTGATCATTCCCCTCATATCTGTTCCATGTGTCGATTCACTGCCGTGTTCCAGATGTTCCGGACAGTGGCTCAGAGCGACCCACTCTTCTTTCTGGACAAGTACGACGATGGTCCACTGAAGCTGACCCACTGGCAGTCCGAGGGCCGAGAGGCCAGCATCATCGTGGAGCTGCTCAAGCAGGCGTCCTACCCCCTCTGTGTGCTCATCACCTGGCTGCTCTCCATCTGGACCTGGATCTGCAGCGTTCGGTGAGAGGAAGGGCCCCTCCTGCGGGACACACACACACATACACACTTCTTTTAGCTATGTCACCTTTTTTTCTCTCCCAGCATCCTCAACCTGTACCCGCTGCGCTTCCTGTCCAGTAAACTGTCCACCTGCCTCCAGCTCAGCTACAGGACGGAGCATATGCAGACGCTCGGCTCAACAAAACGAGCCGTGGGCCACACAGAGTTCATGAGGTAAATGTATGAGGAGGGTTAGATGCAAACATAACCATGAGCCAGTGGTGCAATGGTTGCTCGTTGGCTCTCATGTTAAATGTATTTTGTTTTTCTCCACACTTGTCACTTCGCTGCTCCGTGTCCCTCAGGAAAGCCATCATCTTGGTGTCCTTCTTGGTAGATGTTGCTCTGGGAATCATCCTCATCTCCTGGCTCTACAGAGAGAACCGCATCACTGTCCTGGCCAACACACTGGTGCCTGCTGCTGACGTGAGTGTGTGTTTGTGAGCGTCTGTGTTTATGTGTTTTAGTTAATTTAGCCTCAATTAAATTAGTGGATTATGTGGGACATAATCAGGGACTAGGAATAAAGCCTTGCTTTACCCATTGAGCCATGGAGTGAATGGTACTGTCAGCATTGGATTATGAAGGTGTATTATCAAGAGGTATAATGCATTTATAATCATAATAGAGTTTTAGTCAAGTCAAGTGTCCTGTCCTGCTCTGAGTGAGATGTCATGCTTGACTCAAACATTTATCTATGTTACTAGAAAAAGTGGTAGCGCCTTCCCTGTTAGGGTGAAGGGGAGTCCCTGATCTCTGCAGAATTTAGCCAGCCACCAGCTAAGCAAGACTAATCTACTGAAGCTTTCATCATTGCCTCTTGCAGGCAGGGGACCCGGAGACAATTACTCGATGCCGACTCATCTTTCTGGCGAGATCACAAGTTCTAGCTATGTTATGTCAGTGATTGCCTCATCCTCACATCATTAGAGCCCACATGAATAACTATATCAGAGTAGCTGGTGTCAGCCTTGTGTGCCTGTTTGTTATGGCTGTTCCTGTTGCTTGCCAGCACTCTTAAGATTAGTTTCAATGTCGGGTGCTCTGGCCCCAGGTAAACACACTACTGTGGCTGGCAGTCACTGTTTCCAAGAGAGCTTCACAGCTGTAAAAGCATATCAATGTTTTGTAAAAAGGAAAACATTGTAAAAGGGGAAAATACATATAGTAGGAAGACTGAAGGGTGTGTAATTACTCTATTTTACTAAGAGGAGAGCGTGACACCATTCACAGAATATCAAGTCAAAATATGTTGATTTTGGCCAATGCCATGTTATTCACTATCTGCTAGCAACCATATTTTTCTGTCATAAAGTACCTTTGTATGTAACTGAATTAAAAACTACTCTAAGAGAACTTTTAGTTTGACCTGCACTCAGTGATTTCCAGGCCAACGGTGCAGGTTACTGTTCTAAGACCAGCCACTAGATGGCACCCAAACTCTGCTAGCTTCTCTAACTCCTACACTATATACAGTATATTTCATTACATTTCATTATGACATTTAACACTTTTGTCCAAAGTGATTTACGTTGAATTATATAACTAAATTATATTAATAATTACATTCACAATAGTATTATTATAAAGTACCAGCGTATATTTGTATAGAGGAGTATATTATGAATATGTATATAACCAGTAGCAGTAGATTATATTATTTTATCATTCATAACAGTCAGTGGAACATTTTGTGTTCATTTTAATTACTTTGAGGACACCGATTTTGTTATTACTCAAGGTGTAATACTCAATAACAAATATATATTATTATTGCTATGTGATTCATCATTATGTGTGTTTGTTAAAGTAAGTGAACAGACATTGTTCTTATGGTGTTACCCTTTTTTAAATAATTTATTATTTTCCTTACATTTTATAATACATTTCATGTATTGTGCCTTTGTGTTGTTGTGTAGCATGTGGCTAAGGAGCTTCAGGAGCTGCTGCAGTGGCTGATGGGAGCTCCAGCCGGGCTGAAGATGAACCGAGCGCTGGACGAAGTGCTCG
>OMKR01062184.1:2657-26050 GCA_900302355.1 Cyttopsis rosea
CAACAGATGGTGTGACCCCCACAGAGCCCTGATCTCAACACCATCCAGTCAGTCTGGGGCCACACAGAGCCCTGATCTCAAAATCATCCAGTCAGTCTGGGGCCCCCACAGAGCCCTGATCTCAACATCATCCAGTCAGTCTGGGGCCCCCACAGAGCCCTGATCTCAACATCATCCAGTCAGTCTGCGATCACATGAAGAGACAGAAGCAATTGAGACCTGAGCCTAAATCCGCAGAAGAACTGTGGCAAGTTCTCCAAGAGGCTTGCAACAACCTGCCGAGTACCTTAAAACATAACAATGACAAACGGCGCCAATTCCCCTGAAAACACTTGTGCACAGGCACAAGTGTTTTCAGGGGAATTGGTGCAGTTTGTTTTAAAGGCAGAGTGGTCACACCAAATATTGATTTGATAAAGGTTTTTTCTGTTTACCACACTTTGGATAAATGAAAGCTATTCATGGCATTATTTTTTAAAGCATCCTCACTTTACAGCATTTTCTCACAAGTGCCTAAAACATTTTCACAGTACTGTATATTTTTACAAAATATCTACTCAACCACACTAATAGTGCACTTTTTGTCAAGAAGGTTTAAGTGAAATGTTAAATCACATGGGAGTTTTTCCACAGCCAGAGCTGTTATGAATGAGTTTGGAAACCTCTGTCATGGTGCAAAAAGTGCTTGAAGATAATTAAAATTAATTTAGGCTGCCCCCTGCTGAGCAAATACAGCCAGCACAATCTGTGGGCTTTGACAATATAGCAGAAGCTCATTTGTCTCAACAGAAAGGACGGTCGCTGGGGCCTATATTCATAAAGTGTCACTCTTCAATCCGTGTGTCCTAGTAAAATAATAATAATAATAGTATTTCAATTACTATTATTATAATTATTAAAGCTGCCTGAAGGCCATCTGCTGGGAACTCCTAATGGGTTAGGACAGCTCTCATCCTCTCCTAAATTCTGGTGCGGATCGGAGTAGTTTCCTAGATTAAGACAGTTGATAAAATACTTTTCCTCCTATATCTAATAGGACCAAATTTGTGTCATTCTGAGAATTTTTGGGCAGTTAGGACCCATTTCCTACTGTGAAAGGCTTGATAAATGCGGATCCAGGACACCGAAACAGAGAAGAGAGAGAATGATTTATTCATCACACGTTTTTTTTTACCACACACATGCGGAGGGTGACACACACACACACACACACACATGCAGGAGTAGCGAACGATGAGATACAGTCTCTGCTTTTATCCCATCCTGGCCGTCCTTCCTCCAGGGGCAGCCAGGAGCAGTGGGCATAAACAGTGAATAACAGTGGGCATATAACAGTGAATATAGACAAAAACTGCTCCTGAATCAGAGTGTCTCATGTGTTCACGTACGATATCTTACGTACGATCCGTAACCATAAAAATCAATACGGTGCATTTGAAGAGTTCTGTCAGGTGCAGACGGGGCTACTGAACAGAGCTATTATTATAATCAATGCACCAAACTTTGCCAGAAACAGACATCTGAAAATCCCATAATAGTTCTGAAAAATTGTCACTTTAGCTGTAGGCGCCATTTATATGGTTTTCACAAAAATGTGGATAAAAGTGATTTTTTTTTGTATTGGCAATTTTTTTTTTTTACAAATGCCAATCTACTCGTTTGGTGGTTTGTTTCTCGTGGCATTTGTGGGGTGCATCGGAATGTTTATTTTCCGGTCTTACCCGAGTTAGGGAGTTTCTTGCTTGTGCGTAGGGGTTCGGGGTGGGGCAGGCTGTAAATAGTGACCACGCTGGTGGAGGTAGCTGCTGCCAGGAGACCCAGTCGAGGCAGGAAGGGAGCCTAGCGTTACGCATTGCAATGGAATGCAATGTGTTACAATGACGTACTGTTTGCAAGTGATTTTCATTACTAGGTGAACGCGAGAGTACATCAAGTTATTATTTCATATGGATTGTGGTTCGCCAGAGAAGTGCACAAAGTGCACACTTACCTTTCTGCTGCAGGTCGGCAGCTCCCAGGCTCCGGCGGGGCACCACTTGAGTTGCCAAACAAAGCCTTTGTCCTGACCGAGACAGTAGGCCAGCGAGGGGCGTGACTCAGGTCTACACAATAAAGAGAGGAAATATTAGGGGTGTGTGTGTTTCCCCACCAAATAAGTATTCATTGTTTTTTTAGTAAATTAGAAAAATAAGTTTAATTAGCTGAAATTTTGATTTTCAAATAAGCCATAAACCAGAACTCATAGTATAAAAACTGTGCATCACAATACAGCCGCATCTTAAATTCATGGTGATGCGACACTACTGAATTAGGATGTGACATTGTTACCTGCTGTTGTACTCGATCTTGCCCATGTTCCACAGCTGGATGAGGCCGTGCCCAGTGTACGTCTGGTTCTTAAAGTGCTGGTCGTCCATGCCCTGGTGGCAGGCCAGGGCCAGGTACTGGTCGGCCGTGGCGCCGTCCGGAGTCGGACACCACTCCATGGCCCACACCGGCCCGCCGGCAAACATGAGGGAATCCCAGCGTTCCGGGTGTGCCTCCACCGTCTCAAACCTTTTAGTCCATTGGACAAAGGGAACGGGTGTCAACGCACGGATGGGTCTCGTATGAATCCCATTTAAATTGAACGTCAGTGACTCATCAGGAAGCCTCGGGGTGCATCCGATCAGACAGCAGAGAGTAACGTTGACAAATGTGAAATCGACTGAATGCGTGATCACTGATTCTGTAACTAAACCCAACCTTAAGAAATTGTATAATTGTGCTGACAGTGAATTGAAGACATCACTTCTAGACATAGAACAGGTTTAAGTAAAAGTTTTTGTGAGTTTTGCTGCTGTCCTATATAATTAAATTGATGGTGGATGTTTGCTTTAGTGTGAACTACAATGTTTGGGCCATGACGCAGCTGATCCAGGGCGAGCGGGTTTGACTCCGACCTGTTGAGTCTGTGAAGAGGAGTCTCCGCCTTGCTCAGTCCCTCTCTGGAGACTTTGAAGGCAGCGGATTGAAGCTCGAGGGGCAGGTACTTGTCCAACTCACTGCAGAAAGACACACAAGAGAATATTTAACGGTTAGGTGAAAGGTGAGCTTGCATAGGGTCGAGAATCTTACTCTGTCATTTAATTTACCAAATGTACATATAGCACGAAAATGCAATCTTAGAATTGTTTTGTGGACAATTTAAGAGACTACATTTATTTTTCGTGTTTGAAGAAATCGATTTTATTACCCAAAGTCAGATGTAAATTTTGCTTGATTCAGGTATATATTTTTTCCATTTTTCTAATTTCCTTTGGTGATTTGGTTGATTTTTCGCAGAATGGCCGGTTGATTACCTCTGTGGTACCACGCGCCAGTCGTTCACAGAGGGGACCCACTCTGGAAACACCCAGCTGCTGCAGTGCTCCTCTCGGCTGAGACCGGAAAACAAACAAACAACAAGTAAAATAATGATCATAATTACCACGGCGCTTTATGGTATAACTACAGTGCAGACTGTCTGAAACCTAGCAGCCACTAAAATCGAACAAAACCAGAATCGCCACCAGGTGGCTGAGGAGTCATCTCTCCAACTTCCACCTGGACTTTTGGGCTCTTCTGACTCCGAGCTCTGCAACTCAGAAGGATCTTCAAGCCCTTCTTCCCTTCAATCTAATCCCTTTCCTCTGAGCCAATCCCCGTTGGACTGTTCTTATTTACATTTAGAGTACAATACATTTTCTCATTTAGAGTCTGTTGTCCTGCTGCTGTTAACACTTGCATTTCCCCTCTGAGGATCATTAGGATAGATACACCATTTTTCCAACCCAGGCCTTATTAAAATGTTGATTCCCATCATTTGTAACTGTTCACGACACAACCTCGCTGAACCCTTAACTACTGAAAAACCTGCTTCTCTGCTGCAGCTTCTCACTGTGCTTAAATGCAGTCCGATGGGGCAAACGTTTAAGCTTTAAAAACATTAAAACTCCTTTTTGAAAATTAGTCTCACGTGCATTGACCAACAGTAATATCACATATTAAACTACTTTTTGCAATTGTTGTAGTATAGCCAAAGCGGAGCTGATTTGTGGACGTGCTAATTAAACGTAAATAAAACCCCAACACCTGATCAAACGTGACTTGTGATCAGTATAAATCGAATTTAAGTATAATATAAATATTTAAGGCTTAAACATTCGCCCCATTGGACTACATTTAGACAGTGAGATGCTGATGCTGAGTGGTAAGGTTCTCAATAGTAAAGCGTTCAGCGAGGTTGTGCTGTGAAAAGTTAGAAACGATGGGAACCAACATTTTAATGAAGGGTTGAAAGAAGTGCCATCTTCTCTTTTCTTACAACCACTGACAAAAGTCAAGTGCTAATGAAATTCCATTAAAAGAGACTACATACAAAGTCTTGTTGGTGTTGTAGGAATCCCAGACTGGTTTCATCATGTTGTTGGTCAGTCCATTGGCAGCTTTGCCGTACAGTTTGGCCTGGCTTTGCTTCAAAAGGAAGGGGTCGGCAACAAAAAGGAGGTGAAAGAAGCACAGAAGAGGCTTAAGGATAAGCTCCATTACTTTTTCTTTTTTTAAGAGTAGTTTTCACCCTCATAATCTTGACACAATTACCCTCAGATGAAAAATTGGAATATTAACATTTTGTCCCCGCTGTCTGACCGGTGACAGGAAATGCCAAAAGAAAGAAAAGTACGTACAATGCTCTTCTCGAGGCGTTGAGAGGATTTGCTTTTCTTCGTTGGCTCCAGGTCCGACTCCGCGCTGGAGTACTCCGTCTCTTCTTCTCCAAGGTCCTCCACTGCCTCCATCTCCTCTTCACCATCCGGTACAAAGTCCTCGTCTTCCGCAGTATTGTCGCTGTCATCGTCTGGGCGCTTCCTCTTTCGGCCTTTACCGCCTGCTGCACACAAGATGAAGCATTTAATATCACAGAGATCACAGCCCTATAGATCGCCACTATCTTTTTAAATGAATTTTCTGGATTCATACGGGGAATTTGCTCATGTCAGTGAAGAATGCCCTTAAGTGAAAAAATTTATAATAATTCACAAATTTACAGACAAAAGGTGTCCATCATATTCAAAGATTTTGATACCATGTTAGAAAAAGGAAAAAGTACAAAACAATGTGTTGCTGTAAGACTATAAGACTGAGAAATAAATACTGTGGCTCAGGAGGTAGAGCGGGTTGTCTAGTGAACCGAAGATTGCTGGTTCGATCCCTGGCTCCTCCTGGTAGCTTGCTGAAGTGTCCTTGAGCAAGACACTTCACCCCCTATCTGCTCCCCGAATTGTATTTCGTTGCCTCAGTACTTGTACTCTGTGCAATGACAATTAGTTGAATCTAATCGAATCATCTAAAGAAAACAAGTCATTTCTGGACTTCGAAATGGTCGTTTCTCAAAAATGTGTATTTGATTTTCTGCACCTTTGCCACCCCTGGGACCTTTCCGCAGTGAGTCTGGGTTCCCATCCCTGGCCTCCTTCGAGGGTTCCGACTCATCTGGATATTCGAGGACCTCTTGCGCCAAGGAGTGGAGGTACTTCAATGCCCTGCGGGAAATATGTGTCGCAACACTGTCAGCCTTTGCATGAAATCACTGTGGAATTATTTTTAAAGATTGAAATCTTTGTATCTGTATCCCACATCTTTTCTGCTGCAAAACGTCCATTTTCCAACAGTAAAATAAGGTGTCATCTAATCAATCTTGCAACTTTAACTTTGCTTTCTGCTCCTTCTTCCTGAGAGCTGAGTGGACAGCAGCCCTAAAAACTCTTTCCTGCTCAATACAGCGCAAAAAGCGTACAGGATGTCCTAATTATAGTCTGGAGTCCTTCAGTTAGAACAACAGGACACATTTGTAAAAAAAATCTATGGTGAAACCGAGAAAAAGATCATGCAGAGCATGTAGTGACGACTGATTGTGACCTACGTTTTAGCAGCGCCTCTCCTCGGACGGCCGCTGGGCGTGGTCTCCTCTTCTCCTTGCTCCCCGTCCTCCTTCTGTGGCTCCGGCACCGCTTCCCGCGCCAACTGCTTCCTCACATACTTTCGTTTTGGCTTTGGCGTCTCCTCCGCCTGCTGCACAGCGCCAGCATCTTCCGCTGTCGAGGCGACTTTCCTTGATGCGGTCGTTTTTTTGGCAGGATTCTTCCTTGCCGGGGTTTTTCTCTGGGACGATTTTTGTGAGGTTTTGCCAGCGGTTCCATGGGAGGGGGCTTCTTGGTCACCGCCTTCCGGTGGTTTCGACGTTTTCCTGGGTCGTCCCCTTTTGGCTGGCGTCCTAACAGGAGTCTCTCCGTTGGCGGGAGGTTCCTTGGCGGGTGTCCTTCTGGGTCGCTTCTGTTCAGGACTCACTGCGTCTGGTTCCCGCTCCATTTGATAGTCCAAAAATCTGGGATTTTTCCTCCGCTGGCGTCCATGTGAGCCGGGGGTTAGTTCTGATTGCCCTGTGAGGAGAGTGTGATATTGTTATCTCACATCATTTTGAGTCAAATAAAGCGTTGAACTTATCTGAAATTCTAAGAGGTAAGAATTTAGAATAATTTTGTCAAACATCACACATTCAACACACGCATGCACGACCCGAACACACACACATGCAGGGAGTGGTGACGATGAGATTTGGTCTCTGCATTTTTCCCATCCTGGCCATCCTTCCTCCAGGGGCAACCAGGAGCAGTGAGCAGCCCTCACTTCGTCGGCGCCCGGGGACCAATTCCAGGTGGTGGATCATGTCGTGGTCAGGGACAGGACAGGAAAGGAAAGTGTTCTGCACGTTTTTTTTAGTCGGGGTCCTTATGTTGGAGGAGACCCATGCGAACACGGGGAGAACGTGCAAATTCCACACGGAAAGGCCCCTGATCGGGAGATAACCCACCGGAGCACGGTGCCAACAGTGCCCCAGACAGGAATTGAACCCAGGACCTTCTTGCTGTGAGGCAGCAGTGCAAGCACTGTGCCACCGTGCCACAATTCGATTCTTCTATTCTTCTTCTTCTTCTTCTGTCAAAAACTCAGACATGCACCGTAGAAGTTGCGCAGTGATGCTGCGTTCAAAGGAAAGTCTGAAAATTGTAACCTCTACCACCTTGTAACCTCCCCCAAGGTCAAGTTCCTGTGGTCTCCACAAGCTGAACAGGCTATCCGGAGGCTGAAGGAGAGCTTCACCTCGGCACCCGTCCTCATGCTGCTGAATCCCAGTCAGCAGTTTATTGTGGAGGTCGATGCCTCAGACGTGGCTGTCAGGGGAGTCCTCTCCCAGCGGTCTCAAGAGGACAACAAGGTCCATCCCTGCGCCTTCCTCTCCCGAAGCTCTCGTCTGCCAAGAGAAACTACGACGTGGGGAACAGAGAGCTGCTGGCTATTAAGGTGGCTTTGGAGGAGTGGCACCAGTGGCACCCGCAGTTTGGCGGACCATCTTTGTCATCAAACAATGCTTCTGGTGGCCGTCCATGGACAAAGAGGTGGGGGAATATGCCCTGTTTGTGCTCGGAACAAGGTCTCCCGATGCCTGCCTCCGGGTCTCCTGCACCCGCTCCCTGTGCCCCATCGCCCCTGGTCTGACATCTCTCTGTACTTCGTCACTGGGTTATCCCCTTCTGAAGGAACACCACCGTTCTAATGGCGGTGGACAGATTCTCTAAAATGGTTCACTTCAATCAATTGCCGAAGTTGCCATCCACCAAGGAGACAAACCGGGGGCCATAGTTTATCTCTCAGTTCTGGAGGGCTTTCTGTTTTCCCCTCGGTGCCACCGTCGGCCTTTCCTCTGGGTACCACCCCAAATCTAACGGTCAGACCAAGTGGCTGAACCAGGAGCTAGAGACCGCACTGCCTCGTCTCCCAGAATCCGCCCACCTGGAGCAAGCACCTAATCTGGGTAGAATATGCGCATATGCACACCTTACCCAGCTCTGCTTCTGGCCTCTCTCCTTTCCAGTGTGCCTTTGGGTACCATCCCACCACTGTTCCATGCTCTAGAGACGGAGGGCCCGTCAGGTGCTCCTAAAGAGTGCGGCCCAGTACAAGAGAATGGCTGTCTACCCTAGACCTTCCCCTGCATGTGGAATCCCAAGCTGGCTCCCTGGTTTACGGGCCCTTTCCCTGTCTCAAAAGTGATAAATCTGGTTGCTGTGCAACTCAGGCTCCCCAGGTCTGTGAGTGTTTACCCCACTTTCCATGTGGCCAGAGTCAAACCTGTGAGGGAGAGTCCCCTGGTTCCCGGCGCCCGGCCCCCGCCACCCCCCGGATCATCTATGGAGGACCGGCTTATACCGTCAAGCGGCTCTGGCGGTCCGTAGTCACGGCCGTGAATGGCAGTACCTATACCTTACCTTATGTATTTAGTCTGTGTTCCACTCTCTCTGTGCCGGTCTTTGTACCATGTGTCAAGCGTCTCGGTCGGGTATTTTTGATTCCGTTCTGTTTCTTGGACCTTGCCTTCTCCGCCGGATTGTTTGCCCTATCTACTGACCACCTGTGGACCGAACCGTCTTGCGTCTTGCCTGTTGGATTGCCATGTCTACCTGTGTACCGATCTTGTTCAAGTAAAGACAGTTTTCCTTTATCAAAGTTCCTGTCTCCGAGTCCTGTTGTTGACAGGGTGATTTTCTGACCTGAAAATGTGACCCACGTGAATCATATATAACCGATACGGTAATCTGATACCATCATCTGATGAATATCCCCCTGAAATGCCACGGTGAAACGTGCTTGTTACGCTCGTAGCCTCTACATTGTATCCACTGCTCATTCATGACATGTCGTGAAGTAACATAACGCGGCGTGCCATAAAGAAAAGTCACGTGGTAACCAGTAGTAGCCAGTCACATGCCTGGATGTGGATTTAAAGAAAGCCCCATGTAGGGGCTAGCGGAACAGGTAGGCTAGCACAGCGGGCTAGTGCTCCGGCTAAGGGATAACGCTGCTAACAGGGAACAGGACACGTTGTCTCTGCTTCTCCGTGTCAAGGAGCTACATGCAACTCCGCAACTTGTAGCAGTCCATCGCTAGCTCTGTTAGTTGTTATAGCCATCCAGCCCATAGGGAACCATAGGCCATGCCAAAGCTCATGCTAGCTCATTAGCCCTAATTTAACTGAAACATTCACATGGAATTATTTTTAATTATTGAAATATTTAAATAAATGTAATTTTTTTAACCAAATGTATTGAATTAAAATCTTTATTTATTACTAAGAGTATAATTATTTTATTATTTAAGATCAAATAATTTATCACCACAAGGGAATATTAAAACAAATCAAAAACATATAAGGAAATATGAAGAATCATTCATTTGTCAAACATCACACGCATGCAGAGGGTGGAGACGACCCGAACACACATGTAGGGAGTGGTGACGATGAGATTTGGTCTCTGCATTTTTCCCATCCTGGCTGTCCTTCCTCCAGGGGCAGTGGGCAGCCCTCACTTCGTCAGCACCCGGGGACCAATTCCAGGTGGTGGATCCATGTCGTGGTCAGGGACAGGACAGGAAAGTGTTCTGCATGTTTTTTTTAGTCGGGGTCCTTATGTTGGAGGAGACCCATGCGAACACGGGGAGAAGGTGCAAACTCCACACAGAAAGGCCCCTGATCGGGAGATAACCCACCAGAGCACAGTGCCAACAGTGCCCCAGGTGGGAATTGAACCCAGGACCTTTTTGCTGTGAGGCAGCAGTGCAAGCACTGTGCCACCGTGCCCATTATAATATTGGATACTATCAGACAATAATATATAATATCTTTATAAATTTAGAGAAAGATGTATTCTAGACAATAAATTCCTCCGTGGATACAGGTGTGTGGTGCAAACGTAAGAAAACGTATGTATATTTTCCTGCTTTTTTTACCTTTACCATGTCCATTACCAACCTGGTAATGCCTGTATTGAGTCCTCTTGCCTGTCTTTCCACCAGTTGTTACACTAATACAAATTAGATTGTCAATAAAACACCAATCTGCTCGGCTTCGCAGGTATGAGGATTTGGCGCGGTCTCCGCTGCGCAAGACAAGGGAGCTTTATGACTTCCTGGGTCTGTCCCTGGAGCACGGCGTGCGGGACTGGATTGTGAACAACACACGGGGCAGCAGCAACCTGTCAAACCGGCAGAAGTATGGCACTGTGCGCGACTCGGCTGCCAACGCAGAGAGCTGGAGGCACAAGCTCTCCTTCGACATGGTGGTTTACACGCAAAGCGTTTGCCAGCCCCTCCTGGAACTGCTGGGCTACAAGACAGTCTCGCACCCCAGGGAGCTGAGGAACCTTTCCCGTTCACTGGTGGACCACAGAGCATTCCTCCCCTTTTTGTAGCGGTGAAGCTTGGACAACCCCGTCTTTATGGTGAAACCAGCTCTGAACTGGTGGTTTGTTTATTTATTGATGACTTGGTGATGGATTGATTGATTAAGATGTTGCTGGAGGCCACCCAACTCTCCTCAGGACAGTACCCTCCCAGTCCACCAGGTAGCGACTAGATCAATTAACCACTATCCTGTTAATGGCTAAAAACGTCACAAACACATAGAACTGTGCTCATCATTATGGCCAACTAATAGTTAGTGATGAAAGAAGAAAGACCATTTGCTTGTCACTCCAGCAAAAGAGTGGGCGAGTGAGTGAATCTTGAACAAATCTTTACTTAGTGACTCATCAATGACCAAATAAAAAACAAATCTAAAAACTAAACTAGTCTAACTAGTAATAGTTCTTACTTTCAGTGTGAAACTTGGCTATTCTGACTTGTCTTGGCCATGAAAAAAGTAAAGAACGTACAATTAAAACGTCCCAAAGTTCACCCTAGTTCACCCTAGTAAGTTCACCTCAAGGTAACGCAATGTCCCAAAGTCCCATTCCTCATATTTATACCATTTTAAGTCCTTCTGCCCTCTTGCGAGTCTCGCATTTACGAGCGGCGATGTAAATTAAAGTCTGTGAGGGTTCAGTGGTTAGGCCATAGGCAGGGTTGAAACATTAAGACCATTAGGCCATTGGGAGGACATTGCGAGGACATTGGGGGGACATTGAGAGGATATTGGGAGGACATGCCTAAATAAATAAAAACAGCTTCTAGTTACTCTGTTCCTGTCTGACTGCTTGTGGGGATTTTAGTCCTGTATTGGCATTCCCTGCCAGCCAGCCACAGGGAATGTACTCTCTCTTGATAACCACCCATCTTCTGACATCACAATACATACAAAGACAGATATGCAGATGTGTCTTGTACAGCAAACAAAAGCCCCTTTTACACAGCCTATCCAAGCCGGCATCGTTGCGTCTTTATTCCGCATCGCTGCTCTGTGAAATAGAGATGGAATGGGGAGGCAGAGTTGACCCACCTCTGTATTGGCAGCAGAGGTAGTAACAGAGGCGAAACGGAGCCGGAACCCCATCTGCGTAAAAGGGACAGCCGGCAAGCTGAGACAGGGGAGTGACGTTCTGATGACCCAAGTTTTGCATTGGACGGAGAAAAATAAAAAAGTCCATTCGTCACAGCGATGCAGATATTCCTCTAAAATTCCAATTCGAATTTATATGCTTTAGTATTATTATTATTATCATTATTATTATAATATATTTTTTTTAATAATATTTTTTATGTTCAAATTTAGAACTAGAGGGTGGGGGGCGTTACACACTTCCTTTACAAAGTTCCGTATGGAGTCCCGAATGCAAGAAACCTAACCCAATGTTATTAAATCAGTGATCATTTTCAACCTGTCCTAATAATAAATAAAATTTGCGGCATTATTGCAGGATCTCTGTGTAAAAGGCGCAAAGACATGTAGGCGTGCTGAACAACAAAGGCGAAATGTAAGAGACAAGAGTCTCTCAAGACGTTATACATTATTAACTGTGGTTCAGATAATTTTCTCTGAACAATTAATACTCCAGTAACCTTTAAACTCCTGTGAAAACGTTCCTCAACCCTCCACGGCAACGGCCTTCGTCTTTTTCCTCTTGGGCTTTAAATGGCAATTGGCAACCAAGGTACATGATCACCACCGACTGCCCCAGATTGTGTACAAAAAGATCCACATTTCCACATATTCTACGGAGTAGCCCTTTACTTTCAATAAATTAACCATGAAAAAAGTAACCATTAAATCCAGATTAAGTTTAAGACTGAGATTTAAATGTAATCTATTGTTAATATAGTCTAATTTTAGACTATGGGTTTGGGAAAGCATTTCAGGTACCTAGAACTATTTTTTTTGCAATGGCCAAATCTGGAGAATTAGGAAGACAGTGTTTGTTTGGCTTCTACCCTGTGACCAAGCCGGCATGGTTAATCCTATAAGGAACCTAAAATGATTCTCCCATCAGCCCCTAGGGTTAGGTGCCCTTCAAAAGTTGCCCAATTGTTGTGCTTAACTGCCCCACTATAGCCGTGCATTACTATTTCACTACTATGAGTTATGTCAAAAGTTGGAAGGTCAATATTAACAGGATCTTCATATGTCTGAATTAAACTTTAATTGAGTTGAACATTAATACTACACTAATACTAATATGCATATACATGACTGTTTAGCTCTAAAAGTGCCCACGACCAATACCAAACCTGACTGTTGGCATGAACTGCAAATAAATTTCAAATTGGAGTCACTTATTTCTCTAGGTGAAGTTTTAATTGCTATTTATATTATGGATATTTTAAACTCTTTGTCGTTACATGTGACTAAACTGTGCTTTGCTTGTGCTTTTCTGAAATGTGATTCTCAGGTTCTTCCCCTGAACGAGGCTGATGTTTTCGGTTCCGCTCACCTTCTCCCCACAAAAAAAAGAAAGGAAACCAACACAACAGACAGAAAATACAGCTGCTTTTTACTTTATAGAATATAGCCTCATTCGCTTTGCAAAAATATTTCTATCATAGACAAAAAGAAAATGAAATCTACTTGGTCAGAAAAGTACAGGCGTGTTCCCGGGTAAAAAAAACACACCCTAAGCTATTGTCAAGAGACAAAACAAATTTGAACAAGATAGAATAAAAAAATAAGAACACATTAAATAATAAGATGAAATGAGAGCAAATCTGAAAAAATAACAGGACGCAAACTCTGAGAAAGGGGGTTGGGGGGGTGCGTAACATGAATAAAGAGAATAATGATGGTAGAAGCTGCTCAATGGAAGCAATATTGTGTGCAGGAGAAGGAGTGTTTTAAGGTGTGCAGAAACTATCAGAAAAAAAAAAAACTTTGAATAACATTTTGAATGAAACTGGAGATTTACAGAGATGGTCCAAAAGTGGGTCCTTCTCATGAAACCACCATAAAACATGAAATCCATTAATTGACACATATTGACAGAGAATGTGAAATAATTCATTTAAATATTAAAGTACACATACACACACATACGCCTACGATATGGCCCACTTTGTTGTTTTTAAGATATTATTTTAAGTTTTGTCTGTGCTTTTCTTATCAAAAAATTAATCACCGTAACACGCCCGGACAATAAAAGATGGCGGCTGTCACGGTAATGAATGCACCAGAGAACACACAATGATAGTGCAGAAATGTATGCTCCATCACTACATTCCCTCACTAGAGTTATATTATATAGTTATATATATATATATATTATAGTTAAAAACAACTAAGTGGGACATAGGTCTATAGTAGGCGTTGTGCACTTTATATTTAAATAAATTGTTTCACATTCTCTGTGAATATGTGTATCAATTCATCCAGGATATGTTTTATGGTGGTTTCATGAGAAAGACCCAAGTAAACAAAACAAATGAAACAAAACAAAATACATTTATGTGAAAGGCCCCCTCCAGCCAATTTCATGATGTTCTCCAAAGTGTGAAAAGTGTGATGTGTTCAGCAATTGAACATCATGCATCAGTAACACTGCGGTTATGGTTGTAAATCAGTCAGTCGTACTTAAAGAATCTTGCTAGCTAGTGCTAGCATCAATAATGGAGAGTGAAAGTTTCGGCTGTAGGTCGCAAAGAGGCAGAACGAGTGTGAAGAAATGGTTCACACAAAAATACCTTTTGGGATGTTTTTGTCTTTTCGGGAACATTCAGTGTGGAAAAAAAGAGCATTTGTTGTTAAATAGCTCACAAATAAAAAAAAACACAAACAACGTTGGAGGTGGAGGTGGCCTTTAAAGGGTTTGGTCTTCATATGGTCAAGTGAACAAGATGGTGAATTACATGAAGACGTCCCTTGCTTTTGTCTTCTTCAATCAGGGAGTCAAAAGGCAATATAAAATTTGCCAAAAGTCCGGTGCTGCCCGCACAAAGGATCTTCAATTTAGAACGAAAAACTAACAAACAGGGCAAAAAACGAATTTCAAGAACTAAAAAATAGGCAATTTCTTCTTTACCCAGCTTGGAATTTAAGTATAAGAACATACAGCCTCTGTTTTTCCTTTTGGTTTACACTTGTATACCTGTGTTTGTGTTCCGTGGATTTAATTATGCAGAAGATTATTTTTTCTTTTCCAATTTACATGGGATGGTAAGGTTAAATTATTTAGCTTCCGCAAAAAACGTCTTCTGGCTGTTTACAATTTAGAATCATTGTGAATACCTGAACCTATGAATATTTTATGGAAATCGTTTATGGAATCGGAAATACATATATTTTTACCATTTTTCAACGCAGGCTTGTTTGCCATCATTTATAACTGTTCATAGCACAACCTCGCTGAAAGCTTTACTTTTGAGGAACCTACTGTTCTGCTGCAGCTTTGCACTGTGCTTAAAGTGCAGTCCAATGGGGCAAATGTTTAATCCTTAACGAAAACATGTTCTCCTTTTCGAAAGGCAGAAGATCACAAAATACCCAGACAGTCTTTATATGTTATAGAGGAGGAAATGGTCACAAACTGTGCAAGAGACTAGCAACAGGAAGCCACGCCACTTCCTACATACAATACTACGAACAGTGCTATGAACAGTCCTAAATGATGGGAACCAACATTTTAATAAGCGAACCTGTCCTTTAATGAGATGGCCCTGCGCTAGCATAACAATCTGGATGAGAAGATGAACTAATGTGATTATTTGTGCTCAGACAGACACACGTGCATGCAAACACAACCCCCGGGTTCCATCAGCAACTCTCCATTTCCATACACTTAGGTAAACACCACTGCACGCACACACACACACACACACACACACCTGTTGTCTATCAGTCGGCTTTGTCTTTCTTTTTGGTCAAGACTTTGCTTGCTACAGCTGATCCCACTGCCCCTACTCCTCCGGTCACCATGGAAACGCTGCCTTTGACCAATCCCACGCCGGCGGACGGCACGGCGGTCACCGCCGTCTTGGTGAGCTCAAAGCTTTTGGTTCCAACCCAGGCCACGCCCCCCAGCGTCGCCCCCATGACTCTTCTTGTCATGGTGAAGAGGCCGCCGCCCATCCTCCACATCACTCCACCTTCCGGACGGGGGTGGTTCTTGTCCACATCTACGAGAGGACGAAGAAAGAGAAGGGAGGGGGACATTTTGGGGGATGAGTTAAGATCAAGGAAATTAGGGCTGATGTACAGTAGTAAACAAGCCTTGACTTTTGCCCGCCCTTGACATCAAAAAGGGAAACAAGTATTCCTAATCACAGCTAACGCTAACATAAGCAGGAGGTTAAACATTGAACAGGTGGCTTTATAGCTGAAATGCTAAAATACTAAGAAAATAACAATGTAATAAGATATGTACACACCATCTACTCTGGTACATTTATAATTAAAGGTACAGTACAGTTTCCCTGTAAAGAAATAAAGGTATTTTATTCAAACGTTTGATTTTCAACTTACTGTGGTATTGAAGTCTTCCATTGGTCAGCAGTGCTTATGTTATACAAATTCCAGATCAAAAGTTACCAAATCTTGAACTTTGAAGTATCTATTTGCAGTTGGCAATTTATCTAGTATATCATCTTGTAATTTCTAAATGCTTGCTGCTCTAATTGATGACTGCACACACACTCAGGCACAAATGCATAATAATGTATGATCACAAAACACCTGCCAAGACATGTTCATGTTTAGCCATTGGAGGGAACACAGTTGATAGATGAACTGTCAGTACCCGGTACACACTATCATTAGTTTTTCCACAGCATTAGCTGTGGAATCATTACTGTCTCTGCCTGCCCTGGTTCTGTCAGCATGATGATAAACACACCTGCATGTTGTAATGGATGTGCATGTGCACACACACACGCACACTCTGAACTCGTTGAGTCGGATAAGAATTACAAAAAGAAGCTCTATAGTTTTTGGCTTTGCAGCAGTGGTGACTACATAGGTGCATAAAATCAAGCATACAGCCATGCAATCTTCTTAGACAAGCATTTGTAGTAGAATGGGTCATACTAAACTCAGTAACTTTCATCGTGGCTTAGTGGTCATAGGATGCCACCTTTCCAACAAATCACTTAAATTTCTGCCTTGCTAGACCTGCCCTGGTCAACCGTAAGTTCTGTTATTGTGAAGTGTAAACGTCTAGGAGCAACAACAGCTCAACCACGAAGCGGTAGGCCACAGAAGCTCACAGAACAACCCCGGCACTTGCCGGGGTCAAATGTTGCATGTAAAAGTCGTCTGTCCTCGGATGCAACACTCACTACCGAGTTCAAAACTGCCTCTGGAAGCAATGTCAGCACAAGAATTGCGTTGTGAGCTTCATGAACTGGGTTTATACAGCCAAGCAGCTGCACACAAGCCTAAGATCACCATGCGCAATGCCAAGCCTCAGAGTGGTGTAAAGCACGCCACCATTGGACTCTGGAGCAGTGGAAACCTTGTTCTCTGGAGTGATGAATCACGCTTCAAAGATCTGGCAATCTGATGGATGAATATGGGTTGGGCGAATGCCAGGAGAATGCGACCTGCCTGAATGCAGAGTGACCACTGTAAAGTTTGGTGGTGGAGGAATAATGGTCTGGGGCTGTTTCTTCATGGTTCAGGCTAGGCACCTTAATTCCAGTGAAGGTAAATCTTAATGCTACAGTTTACAATGACATTCTAGAGTGTACAGACAATTGTGTGCCATCAACTTTGTGGCAACAGGTTGGGGAGGGTTTTTTCTCTTTCAGCATGACAATGCCCCTGTACACAAAGCAAGGTCCATAAAGAAATGGTTTACTGACTCTGGTGTGGAAGAACTTGACTGGCCTGCACAGAGCCCAGACCTGAACCCCACTGAACACCTTTGGGATGAATTGGAATGCCGACTGTGAGCCAGGCCCCATCGCCCAACATCAGTGCCTGACCTCAATGATGCTTTTGTGTCTGAATGGGGGCAAATCACTGCAGCCATGTTAGGGATAGTGGAAAAATCTAGTGGCATAGTGGAGGCTGTTATAGCAGCAAAGGGGGGACCAACTCCACACCCATGGTTTTGAAATTAAATGTTCAGCAAGCACATATGGGTGTGGTGTTCAGGTGTCCACATACCTTTACCCATATGTGGCCATGTTTTTTCCATATCCAGAAAAAGCAACTAACAGAGCAGAGTAATGTGTGCAGTTTCTGTGAGCTCAAGAGACACCAGAATATAGTCAACCTCCTACCATTGCCTCCCCAATCATCTGATGGAAAGTTCTGGAGTGAAGAGTGTGGTTCATCAAATCTGCTCTAGCGTACAGTAAGGTGTTCAACAATCACCTATATCAAGTGTTGTTGAAGGAGCAAAAATTTTATAGGAATGAAGAGGCCAAAATAATTACCCGATCAGGGTCAATTTGTATCGTCGCTGGATTCTCAAATGAGTATGATCACACAAAAGAGAATGGTAAACACCCATTTTCAGGAGCAGAAGATGACAGAACAGTACAATTCAAAAAATATTTTAATTTATTTGTACACATGTTCGCATATACAGTACATGCGCATATGTATGTACAGCTGACTCTGTTAACTGGTCGCTGGGCAAGTGGTGGGAACGCTAAAGTAAAAGACTAGAATGTTATGTTACATACAGTATGTACATAAATATACAGTATATAAGCACATCATGCCACTACAAATGCGCTACACTAATCGAGCATCATGACCACACTCCACCACATCAAATTAAGCACAAAAAGCACCTTTCCGAGGCTGTTGAATGCAGTTGTTCTAGCAAGATCACTTGCTGTTGGTCGGGTGTTGATGACGGACATCGACACCTCCAATACCTCTCAGACACAACGGTTGGACAGTCGGGTTCCTCATGATTCAGCGATATCATATGAAATACTCCTCAAGTTACTTCTTGTGGCGGTACACACTTTCAGCATGTTTTGGCATCGGAATACAAGGCCTGCACTGGCATCACCTGTTATTCCCCCTGACTGTCAAGTTCAGGCATCGTTTTGTCGTTCTGCTCCACTGTATGAGCCGGTCTCATCGCAGCACTTGTTCGTATAGGCTCGAAAGCACATGCTATTGGGTTTCTGACTTGGTTTGTGCAGGCCGTGAGAACTTTGTAAATCTACCATAACAAAACAAAACTTCTATACTGTATGCTGTGGTGATCGATGTGGCAAATGTTTTCTCACCCTCTGGTGGATCCTCTCTGAGGTATGGGGGAACCTCCTTCTGCTCCCCCTCCTGGACACTGCGGTGGTCCTCGTCGTCAACAGGAGATTGACTGCCCTTCTCCTCTGCTTCCTGCTCCATCAGCACCTGTGGGTGAATGCTCTCCATCAGTATTGACGAATTGAGAGCGTTGATGCGGTTTTGCATATTAGACTAGGCCTAGATTCTGGAAAAGTAGAAAAAAAGATCTATAAAATCAATTATATGTTGTTACTGCAGAACTGTGAAAATTACAGTCAGGTCCATAAATATTTGGACATTGACACAATTTTCATCATTTTAGCTCTGTACACCACCACAATGGACTTGAAATGAAACAATCAAGATGTGCTTTAAGTGCAGACTTTCAGCTTTAATTTGAGGGTATTTACATCCAAATTAGGTGAACAGTGTAGGAAGTACAACAAATTTTATATGTGCCCACGGCATTTTAAGGGACCAAAAGTAATTGGACAATTGGCTGCTCAGCTGTTCCATGGCCAGGTGTGTGTTATTCCCTCATTATTTCATTCATATTTCCTTTTCAAGGAGCAGATAAAAGGTCTAGAGTTCATTTCAAGTGTGGTATTTGCATTTGGAATTTGCTGTCAACTCTTAAGAATGCACTGGTGAGGTCAGCAACAACACTCTCCAGGAGGTAGGCATATCTGTGTCAAAGTCAACAATCAAGAGAAGACTTCACCAGAGTGAATACAGAGGGTTCACCACAAGATGTAAACCATTGGTGAGCCTCAAAAACAGGAAGACCAGATTAGAGTTTGCCAAAAAACTAAAAGAGCTTGTACAGTTCTGGAACAACATCCTATGGACAGATGAGACAAAGATCAACTTGTACCAGAATGATGGGAAGAGAAGAGTATGGAGAAGGGAAGAAACTGCTCATGATCCAAAGCATACCACCTCATCAGTGAACCATGGTGGCAGTAGTGTTATGGCGTGGGCAGCCATACATGTGTATGGCTGCCAATGGAACTGGTTACTTGTATTTATTGATGATGTGCTGACTGTGGCAGATGAGGGGGCGTGGTCATGCACGGTGCAGTGATGGATAATCAGTCCCTGTGGGGTTGATTGGTGGGACTGACCTGGGAGAAGTTTCTTATATGTTGTTTGTCTTGCAGAGAGGGAGCGTGGTGCAGGAGCAGGAACCTGCGTACCAGATCACGACCTGACGGAACCTGGCGCTAATTATTTCGGAGATCTTTATGTTTACGTTTTGCCAGCGAGCATTTTTGTTAAGGACATTTGAAATTAAATTCCCTCGGAGGGAACTTCCCTGCAATAAATAAATAAACAAATACCCAAGACCGTTGCTTAAATCACACCGCCCCCACACCACACTGACAAAAGCAGCAGGATGAATTCTCAAGTATTTCGGGCAATATTATCTGCTCATCTTCAGGCAAATGCTTCAGAACTCATTGGACGGCGCTTCACAGTGCAGATGGACAATGACCCGAAGCATACTGCGAAAGCAACCAAAGAGTTTTTTTAAGGCAAAGAAGTGGAATGTTCTGCAAAGGCCAAGTCAATCACCTCTGACCTGAATCCAGTTGAGCTTGCTGAAGACAAAACTGAAGGGAAAATGCCCCAAGAACAAGCAGGAACTGAAGACAGTTGCAGTAGAGGCCTGGCAGAGTGTCACCAGGGACGAAACCAAGCATCTGGTGATTCTATGGGTTCCAGACTTCAGGCTGTCATGGACTGCAAAGGATTTGCAACCAAGTATAAAAAGTGACAATATGATTTATGATTATGTTAGTTTGTCCAATTACTTTTGGTCCCTTAAAAAGAGGGGGGCACATATAAAATTGTTGTAATTCCTACACTGTTCACCTGATTTGGATGTAAATTCCCTCAAATTAAAGCTGAAAGTCTGCACTTAAAGCACATCTTGATTGTTTCATTTCAAGTCCACTGTGGTGATGTACAGAGCCAAAATGATGAAAATTGTGTCAATGTCCAAATATTTATGGACCTGACTAATTAGAAGGAGTGTCCACATACCTTTGGCTATATAGCGGACATTGCCCTCACGCTTTCCTATGTACACCCTTCCAGCGTATCCTGAGCGCAGTGCAGAAGAACGCCACGAGGGGAGACCCAAGGAGTGTGATCAACACCATCGACCAGTTCTGCAGATATAAAGAATGGGCCATGAACGTGGGCGACGAGAAAGGCAGGAATTTACAAATTTGTCGAATGTGTTTTAAACACGTTTCCAGACCTACAATGTTTCTCAGTGTTTTGGCCTTACCTGCTTCCTTCTCTCTGCGTCATCTTTCACAGGAACCATCTTGGACTCGGTGGTGTGCGAGCTGAAGCCGACCACCGTGCTGGAGCTGGGAACCTACTGTGGCTACTCCACGGTGCGCATTGCCAGCCTGCTACCCCCCAACGCCCGGCTGCTGACCCTGGAGTTCAACCCCGAATTTGCTGTCATTGCACGGCAGGTTATTGCCTGGGCGGGGGTTGAGGACAAGGTAAAGGTGGACGACAAAAACAACCAATACCAATCAAAAGGTTATTCATCAGGGTGTCTATGGATTCTTAGAGATTCCCAATGGTCGGGAAATATGGTTTTTAGGGTAGAGAAATACCGGAGTCATCCTTTAATTTGCTTTTGTTTCGTTTTTGATATGTGATAGAGGCTGAGACTGAAGAACATGGAAACATAGAAATAACATCCAAAGAAGATTTCCAGCGACACACTAAACGGGTGCATGTGTATGTGTGGAGTCGAATGCGTCTTTTCGTGATTTACAGAACTACCCAGAATCCTCAGAGGATTCTGTGCAGTTGCCTGTGCAGCTAATTTGACTGCCAATCTCGGATTTGTTTCGTTTCGAGGTCTGAATACTTTGGTCTTGCTAATCCTGTCGTCTTTCCAGGTCATGTTAATCGAGGGGCCATCCGGGGACTGGATCCCTAAAATGAAGGAGCATTTCGGTGTAACCACGTTTGACTTGGTCTTCTTGGATCACTGGAAGGATCGCTACCTGCCCGACACCAAACTGATGGAGGCAAGTTTGACACGGTCCCAAACGTAACGGTTGTTTGTCGCGCTTCGCAGCTTGATCCCTTTTGCCAAATTTGCCAAATGACCTTTGTGATATTGCCTTACTTATTCCTGCAGGAATGCGGCCTCCTGAGGGAAGGCAGCGTCCTGCTCGCTGATAATGTGATCTGCCCTGGAACGCCAGACTACCTGGAGTACGTGCGCGGCAGCCCGCGCTACGAGAGCCACTACTTCAAATCCCACCTGGAGTACACCAAAGCTGAGGACGGCTTGGAGAAGTCTGTCTTCTTAGGGTAGACCAGTGGGCACTGCAAGGGCTGGATATCCAAAGGTCAACATTTCTATAGTAGCCCTTATCGAAAACTTCTGTGGCGTTTGATGCCAAATTTTGATACCGAAAGAATTTATCTCTTCAGAGGTAGTGAACCTAAAATGAAGCTAAAAGGTTCTTTTTACTGCAAGAATAAATGTTTCATTTAAGGATTTCAATAAATATACAAAGCAGATTTTTGTTTTTTTAAGGAGCTATATTATGCTCCTTTTCAACAGGTTAATCCAGGTCTCTGATGTCCCCATAACATGTCTTTGAAGTGTTTTGCTGAAAACACCACTCAAATTATTCATTCTAACCTTTGTTTCTATTCTTTCAGGCTCTGACAGGCTGATTCAGTGTGCTTGTATGCGTATGCGTGTGCGTGTCTCAGTGTGTGTGTACCACACCCACTCCGGAGCTGTTTCTCCCACTCCTGTATGAAGAAGATAAACATTCACAATTTCCACCAACCACCACCACCGAGGCAGAGCAATTTAATGAAAAACTCACTGGGTTGTCTTTTTTCACAGTTTGTGTGTTGGTAGGCCCATCAGAGACCCAAATGAATGTGCACAAGCACTGAATAAGTGAGTTTTTCATTATATGTCCCCTTTAAAACACTAACTGACCTTTTAATACACTATTTACCATATTAAAAAGAAAATTTGTATTGGAAAAATAATTATTTGGGGAACTGCGATTAAAGTCAAGGTATCAGAAGCACGATGGAAAATATTTCAGTGACAGCCCTACTCGCTACCACAAAGATGTGTCCCAATAAGGTGTTATATTACATGTGTACTTGACTGTGAAAGATTGTGTAATGTCTCAGACATGGGTACATCTGTAACCTTTTTTTTTCTATTGGAAAATAAAAATAGTTAACTGAAATCCATATATGTTGTATGTGTTTTATTGATTGATTTATTATTATTATTATATTTACTCTTTTTTTTTGTATTGGAATTATAGGTATATGTGATTGCATTTTTGTCTTGGTACACTAGGTGGTAGTAGTGTGATTAATTATTATTAATATTATTTTATTGTATTTGTATTAGAAGTACAGTAAATATGTGGTTGCATTTCTGTCTTGGTACACTAGGTGGCAGTAGTGTACCTTTAGAATCCCTCTCCCAATTCAAATTGGACTTGAAGTGAACATACTGAGTGAGCGTCTGAGTGTAAAGGGTGTTCGAGGCTAAAGTTGGCTCCTTATTCACGGCTCCTTATTGGAATTTTCCGTTCCACCTTAAAAATGCGAACAGGGAACTGGCTCCTTATTCACAGAACTAACGTCAGCTTTCAGTTTCGCAGCTGTTCGGTCAGCTGTTCCGTTCACAATATGAACTATGAACATGACTCTTGTTTAGTGAAGGATCAGCAAAGTACTCACACAAACGTCATTATATTGAGCGTAAATTAGGAAATACAATGTCACTGTTTAGTATTAATACTATGTGCTATGAGTTGCACGTACAGATAATATATGTATA
>OMKR01062185.1:0-11956 GCA_900302355.1 Cyttopsis rosea
GTGTGGATCGGTCTCAACAACAACGTGGTACGTGGGGTCTCCAGTGGGGTCTCCAATGGGGTTTCCAGTGGTGTCTCCAGTGGGGTCTCCAATGGGGTCTCCAGTGGTGTCTCCAGTGGGGTCTCTAATGGGGTCTCCAGTGGGGTCTCCAATGGGGTCTCCAGTGGGATCTCCAATGGGGTCTCCAGTGGGGTGTCCAGTGGGGTCACCAGTGGGGTCTAGGAGCAAAATGAAGGCATTGAAGACGATTGAGTTTAATGATGCTTTCTCTTTTCTTTCTCGCAGACTGGAGGAAAGTTCAAGTGGGTTGACAACTGGCCTCTGTCTTACACCAAATGGGGCAGCTTCGAACCCAAACTCAACTATGGCTGCGTGTACATGGACATGGATAACAAGTGGAAGACCGAGTCGTGCAGCAGCAGCTTCTACTCGCTCTGCAAGAAGTCCACAGGTGAGATGAGCCCTCTCGCTGTCTACCGTGGTGAATATTCTAATATTATACCACTTGGTGCTTTCTTCTCTCCGACACAGTGGTGGCCCCCACCGAACCCCCGCAGCTGCCTGGAATCTGTCCCGAGTCCAAGCCCAGGGAGACCTGGATTCCTTTCCGCGGTTCCTGCTACAACTTTGTCAGCTCGGTGGTGAACACCTGGTCCGGAGCCTCCCTCAAGTGCCTGCAGATGGGTACGGCGTCGGCCCTTTCTAACCTTAACGTCTCGTACACAATTTTTCCATCAAATTGATGTTCTGTATTTGATTTAATACCCTATTTTATCCTGATATGCGACTGACATACTATTATTGTAATCAGTGTAGACCTGTCCTTTTAAGTTATGTTATGTTATGTTATGTTATGTTATGTTATGCCCACAGGAGCGGCTCTGACGAGTGTCCAGGACCCTCTTGAGGCTCACTTCATAGAGAAAACCACTGACCAGCTCCAGTGGGGGGCCAAGTCCTTCTGGATCGGCCTGTACAGGAACAATGATGGTAAAACTCATATCCAGTTCTAAACTTTTCCAAACAACTAACAAGGAGCAGTTTAATATATGACTGGTCTCCCTGCTCCACAGATTTCACCAACTAACCCCCCCACCTCTCTACACAATACTATACTCAATGACTAGTAGTTATTGAGTGTAGTGCTTATTATTTCACAAAATACTTTTGCTAATGTACATTATGCAAGTCATGGTACAGGTACTTCTACTTGAGTTGTCAATACTCCACATCTGGCTGTAGTACTCATTTGTGGCCAGCAGAGGCAGAGGTTTTGCATCGTTACTTTTCCTCTTCCCAGGTGAGTGGATGTGGATCGATAACAGTGTGGTGGACTACACCAATTGGACTCCCGGAATGCCCAAGGTTACGACCTCCAACCACTGTGTGAACATCAAGTCAGAGACCGGCCTGTGGAGCACGTCCAGCTGCAACAGCATGTCGTCCTTCATCTGCAAAACGCCCAAAGGTGAGCCGGGTCCAGATGAGCGGCTTGAGAGACTGCTGGATTAGACCTGATCTTCATGTTGTTTTGTTGTTGTTTACAGTTATTCCACCGACAGAAATGACTCCAGTTGTTCGTGAGTACTTGTTTGTATTACTTAATTGTTACCATAACAACACTTAATGTTTTTGAAAGTTGTTTTTGTTTGTTATTAGATTAAAGTGGAAATCAGATTATTCTGTTAAAAAAAATCCCATATTTTAAATGTTATTTATCTGGCACTTCATAAGAAACATCCATTCAATGTATCTGAGTTCGGCATGTGCTCCTTTATGTGCTGTTTCCATTGTTGGTGGCGGGGTCCGCATTTCCCGCCAACAGACTGCTCAGATCTATCTTCTCCACTAGCCTCCTCTCAAAGCCCCTCCCTGTTTGCCTCCTCCCCCCCAGTCCACATCGTGGAGGAGGCTCCTCACAGTTATGCGGGCGTGGCCGTGGCCGTGGTCCTGGTGATAATCGCCGTGGTGGGACTTGGGGTCTTCCTCCTGCGGAAGCGGATCCCGATGCCCGTCCTGGGAGAATGCACCTTCGAAAACAACCTGTACTTCAACAACCCCATCCGCTCGGCCGTGGACACCAAGGGCCTGGTGGCCAACATTGAGCAGAACGAGCGGGCGTAGAGGGGATCGCCCCAGCTGGAGGGCTGGAGGTCTGGAGGGCTGGAGGTCTGCAGGCTTGAGGGCGAGAAGAGGGAACCTACTTGGTGCTGCAGGGCCAAACAGCACGAGCAATAATACCATGCAGGATTCTCACTCAGAAAATACTGTTTAGATGTCTGATGATTTGGCAAAACACTAAAGATAGTGAGGGCTGAATAATGTGATGTGAATGATCTATGATGAGTATAATGTTGTGTTTTTTTGTGATTTAAAAGAGAATTGTACAGATTTATTTTTTAATGTTTTTAACCGTAAAATGCATATGATGGGTCAAAAAATAACCCGGCTTTCTTAGTTATCTTTTAATCATCTAAAAGTACAGGAATTCCTTATTTTAAGGTGTTTTTGATAATGTGAACTACAAACTTATATGAAAAAAAGGGTTAGGGTCATTTTTGCCCTTTTACATATGCATTCTAGGGTTAAAACCTTTGCTAAGCATTTTGACTAAAGTCCCCTTTTCTAATAGAAAGTTGTCGATAAGATAAGAAAACACTTTATTAATCCCTGTAGGCAAATTCAGATAAAACAACAACAAAGAAACAGGGAAGAATCTGCCATTGGAAACACACTTGTAAATAAGAAGTTGAATAAAACAGAATAATAATTTAAAAAAAATACCTGATCCTTTTTTTTAACCTAATTTCCTCAATGTTTTGTCATCACAGACTGAATGACTGAATGTGAAATCTTTACATTTATAATAAAAATTATTTCTCAGACGGACAGCAGCCTGTTGGCATGCACTGACACTTGAGACCTATAAATACACTACCCAACCTGTTAATAACACAGGAAGAGATGAAGAGGTTGTGATGGCGACTGCAAATGGCCGACAGCGGGGAGCCGTTTGAGCGTCCTTTAACGTAACGGAACAAAGGACACGCAGGGCGTCGAGGCCGCGTGGCTTCAAACGGTCATCCACGTGGAGAGTCCTTAAAACGACACAAACCCAGGGACAAAGGCTTTTCTTTCAAACTCAGCGGTCAACGGACTTTTAAACTCCCCTTTTAATCCCCCTCTCCCTTCATTTACTCAACACCGCACTTTTGCTAAAAAAGTCCCAGACGATTTTAAAGTTCTTAAGAGAATCATAAGGAAATCTGTTGTCTTAAGAGTCGTTAAGAGCGTGCTTCCATCACCTGCAGACGTTTGTTTTGAGACGGTCAGAAACGCTCTGATCAGTCCAGACGGAATATCCGGTTGATTCGATAATATCACTTAAGTCTCGACTCTTACAGTGTGAGATAGAATCCCAAGATGTCTGAAAGAAAGTCTTTAAATGTGTGATGTCTGCATGGCAGACACTAACCTTGAGACGTGGTTTCCAAGTTGGCAACCATGCATCATCTTTTGGTGGTTGCCGAATTTCAATAATTTTTTAATTGGGTGACATCAATAGTTTTCTAAACAGACAGCGAGGTCTATGCTGGTTGATGAGGCAACCAGACCGCAAAAGATGGTTGACAGTGGTCCAGTCGTCTGTCTGTCCAAATATGGGCAACCGTTATTGTCGAGTGCTGGTCTGTCTTTTGAAAGTCTTTTGAAAGTCTTGTGGTGTGTACCTGCCATTAGGAGCAACATCACAACTCTCAGTTTTAACCACAGGCAACAATGAATCACAGGAAGGAAACGGCAGTGATCATTCAGCCAGATCACCTCCACAACTCTGCTCCCGGTGTCAGCAGCGCTCACCATGGCAACAACAGCCCTAGAATACTGTTTGCAGCTAATCCTCTGGAGCTTACACAATTCTTACTTCTCGTAAGAAGGTTTTACCAGCTGCGTCAATGCCCAGACATTCTCCCCAAACCAGAGGACAAGGAAAACGAGTGTGGTAACACCGGTGGAGCAACGAAGGTAGGCCCGCTTCATCCAACAGGATTTTCTCTGTTATTTCATCTCCATTTCTTGACACTTTTTATCCTGTTATGGCTGCCTGACACGTGGGGCGGATGTCGTGGGAGGATGTTGGAGAAACATTGCGAGCGAACAGATCTGGCGTTGGCGTGCACTTGTATGTTTGATCTGTGGGATGAGTCAGAGAGAAGAGACAGAACAGGAAAACCATCCGTCTGAATTGATCATCGCATTGCCTGGTCCTACTCATACCTGCTCATTTCACTGGAAATGCTGGTTATTAGGGAAACTGGCTCAACTTCAAGTAAAACAAAGGAGAAAAATAGAAATATCCAGGAACAAAACAAACAGTATGTTGAGTCAAAGCACTTTGTCGACCCTCCTGGCAGCGACTGTGTTGTTGTCCATCTCATAGCAGCACTCAGGCTTATCGCCTCTTGGGGAAATGTTCTAAATTTAAGAGTTTAAGTTAACTCTTTCTGTTCATGACTCAAAATGACTCTGTTATTTGTCTGTTAATATGTTAATATTAATTTGTCTGTTTCAGAACACTGTGTGGTTTCTGCAAACTAACTCCAGTAATTGCTTTCTCTGCGATCTGTCGCTACCCTCCGGTGCCCCTCCTGTGTCGACTTTCTCTCTGCCTCTGCTCTCTCACTCGCTTGCACTAATCCTTTTGTTGTGCGCTAAGGGGCCCCGGCACTGGGCCGACCGTCCCCGCTCTGTGGCGTGGCTGAAGGGTCGGCGGCAAGCCCCCCTGCCGCTCGCCACCAGATTAGGCCGGGCTCATTATTAACGCCTCCGTCATTCACAACACATCCGCTCCTCACTGTTTAGGGAACTTGCCCTCTTTCTCCCTCTCTCTTTGCTCCCTCCAGTCACAGTTTTCGCTCCATTTGCAGGACCCACCTTCTCCATCTGGGCTCTGTTCCCCGTCTCCGCCACCTGTGGAGCCTCCAGCCAGCAACCAGGAGCCGCAGTTGGAGTTGGAGGGCGTAGAAGGAGGAAGCATGCGGTTCAGGAGTCTGGCTTTCCATTCCCTGCTGCTGTCCCTCTGTCTGCTGGCGACGGCCCCAGAGGTCAGGGGTCAGGAGAGGAGCTACCTGCAGGAGACACTGGGGGCCTTAGGCCTGTCTCACCCCCCTGAGGCCCAGCCTCTGCTCCCCAAGAACCAGGTTGGTGTTCTGGTTGCCAGACTCCTTCAGGCTGTACGCTGTGTGGAACGGATTGGAGCCCCTCAGGAGGTCTGTGACAAGGTAAGGTCTAGCACACTGTATATGTGTTATTTAGCCATATATCAATGTCATATCTATGTGGCATGCCTAGATTGATGCACCATAGTTCTAGAGAAACACAGGAAATACTCCCACGATTATTAGTAAGGAGGTTGATAACGCTCCATGTTCCAAACTGAAGTTCATAAAAAGAAGCCAAGAACTCCTAAAATACCAGTACGCGATTGAGCTCAGCCCAAAATATGGAGGATGCATCAGTTAGTGGCTTGGCTTGCCTAGCTGGATGGAGCAAGGTATCCCAGCATGCCTTTTTACAGTGAGGCTAGCATGGTGTAAAACCCCGGCCAAGTTTGTTCTTCCAGAGAATAAATGGAATAAACAGACTTTCCAAGAACACCGAGAGATCACTGTTCCTCTGGTACGCGGTGCTGCTCAATGGCCAGGATCGTTCTATAACACCTCTGACAAGGGCAGATTGTACGGGCAGTAAATTATGGGAGTACAGCATATCGCTCCTTCCTTCGCCTGCCTGGTTATCCCAGCAACCCTGCGTGTTATTGCTGGAATGTGAGTGTGTGTGGAGGGTTAAGGCCTTGACCTCTCTGGGGCATTCACGCTGAGTGGCTTTAAACTTCCCTCACTTCAGAGTGAACGCTGCACAGTGAACTCAAAGGCACTTGGCTTTCACATGTTTTTGCAGGTGGGTTCATAGTGGGATTATATGTGTTTGTCAAGTGTCATGCCCTGAAAAGGAACTGTCATTTGGTCCGAGACACGGTAGTTATAGCAACGACAACATTCCACCGCCGTCCGCTGAATAGACCGTTGTATTGTGATGGATGGAGATTTACACTCTACACTCTCTCTCTCTCTCTCTCTCAGCGCTCTGTGATTTAGTGTGTGGGGCAACAGAACCACGCAGCACATTCTTATACAACACGCTCTTCAATATTGTAGAGTAGTGTTTGCCAAGGGGGGGGAAATAGGTAATTTATTAAGCTATGGGAAAGATATGGAAACAGATAATTTTAGATTTTCTGATCTTTGTCCCACCACATCTATGTTCACTCCCTCACAGGTCACAGGTTCACTCCTTCACATACTGTCCATCATAATCCTGGTTCTGAATTCCAGTCTGTGTCTCTGTGTCTTACCTACATAATGAAATGAGCTCTCAACCAGCTCCCACCTTACTAGGGGGACAAGGAGACAGTCTAGCAGAAAGGATACAGTCTAGAATCTGGGAGACAGTCTAGGACTAGGAGACAGTCTGGGAGACAGTTCTAGGGCAAACTCTAGGAGACAGTCTAGGAGCTAGATAACAATCTAGGAGACACTCTAGCAGAAAGGTTACAGTTTAGAATCTGGAAGACAGTCTAGGACTAGGACATAGTCTAGGAGACCATCTAGGACTAGGACACAATCTAGGAGACAGTCTAGGAGCTAGGAAACAGTCTAGGAGGCACTAGCAAAAAGGATACCGTCTAGAATCTGGGAGATAGTCTAGGACTAGGACACAGTCTATGAGACAGACTAGGAGCTAGGACATTGTCTAGGAGACAGTCTAGGACTAGGACATAGTCTACGTGACAGTCTAGGACTAGGAAACAGTCTAGGAGACAGTCTAGGAGCTAGAACATAGTCTAGATACATACTGGGAGCTGGAGACAGTCTTTAAGATAGGGCCAAGAAATATCCACTCTGTCTCTCTCTGTTGCTTACTCAAAGCACTCTCTTTTACAGACTACAACTAAAGGAAGTCTTCTGAATTATGCTGACTAGAATAGAAGAAGAAGAAGAATGATTTATTCATCACACGTTTTTTTACCACACACATGCGGAGGGTGACACACACACACACACACATGCAGGAGTAGCGAACGATGAGATACAGTCTCTGCTTTTATCCCATCCTGGCCGTCCTTCCTCCAGGGGCAGCCAGGAGCAGTGGGCAGCCCTCACTTCGTCGGCGCCCGGGGACCAATTCCAGGTGGTGGGTCCATACCGTGGTCAGGGACAGGACAGGAAGTGAAGGACCCCAACTAAAAACTGCCCGTTTTTAGTTGGGGTCCTTATGTTGGAGGAGACCCAATGCGAACACTGGGAGAACGTGCAAACTCCACACAGAAAGGCCCCTGATTGGGAGATAACCCACCGGAGCACGGTGCCTAGCCAACAAGCTAACAGTTCCTCCTAATCTAAAGGGTAGCAGCATTTTTTGACAGAGACAGGAGCGTTAGACGGTTATAATGTGATCTGAGAAACAATATAATGTCACTTTGTGGCTGAACTTCCCCTTCAACTAAACTGAAGCCGGTTTCCTTGTGTCGCCCTGCCACAGTGCCTGACTGCAGACGCAGCCCTCTCGGTGCTGGAGGACGATGGGAAGCCGTATCTCACTGAGGTGGACTACCAGCGCCTGTCCACTGTGCTGCTGTACTACATCATCAACATGAAGGACCTGTGCATCTCCAACACAGCCTCCTCTTCCTCCCCTTCCTCCTACCCGTTCTACCTCCTGGCTCTCACCAGCCTCCACCCCATCGAGGACAATCACTTCCTTTCTGCCAATGAAACCGAGACCATTCTGCAGCTGGTTAACCAGCACTACCATCCCGCCAGCCAGGAAACCCCCGATCCACCTCCCTCACAGGTAAGAAACCTTCATCCATAACTCAACCTAACCCTAACCCCTTCACATGTCAAAGAACCCTGAGAGACTGACAAAACATTCTAGTTTAGATTGCATCCGATTGCCCATTAGATCACCAATGACCTGCTAGGACCAAGAAACTTGGTCCAGCCTGAGTTTTCCACCAATAAGAGAAGGTTAGGAGTGGGACGCACTGCCTGCAAAATGTTGTTGAAATAGAAAGAAAGCCAGCAAGTGTACACCCAGACTCCTCTCTGTCGCCCGCCCACTGGACTGTAGGTGGTTGATGAGAAGTGTCAATCAACTCACCCCTTGAATTCCATCAAATAACTGAAATAAAATTTCCATCTAATGAACACTGGGAGAGATATTAACATGAAAGGAGCTTGATGAAATGACACAAAACAATTGAGGAAAACAGTTATTGAACATGTGTTTGGAATTTTTAGTTTGGCCTGTCACCCACGCACCCATGGTCCATACATCCCTTCTGTGGTTTGGTGTTCCAATGACCTATTACCCCTACAGTGTGTCGACGCCAATGACCTCATGGAGGAGGCTCAAGTTAAAGGAAGCCTCGGCGCCGCTCCGCCCTTAGTGCCCAGACTGGCGGCGGCCATCTTGACCCGCATCCTGCAGGGACGATGCTTCAGCAGGAGGAACCTGCCGTCGCCGAGATTCTTCACCGACTTCATCTTTCGGTCCCTGAACCGCACCACAGCCCTCCAGATCATGGGTGAATAGAACGCCATCAGAAAAGCCTTCAATAAGAAGCATTAACACCTTTAACCATTAACATAATAATTATAATTGATAACGATAATTTCTGATCAGAAAGTATGTGATCTGATCATGTTTGCGTTCAATCTCAGTGTGAAGTGATCAATGCCGGTGTTTTCATTTTCCTGCTCAGATTTGGAGGAACTGCTTCACCAGCTGGGGGTAGGAAGGGGCGGAGCCACCGCTCACCTTCACAGCAGAGAGAGGCGGGACACCACGGGCTCCTCCCGCAAAGGGGCGGGACTCCAGCTGGACGGCTGCATCCAGCAGAGCATCGGCACCGACTGGACCCAGGTGAGGCTGGGCTTCTGAACAGGGGTGCGATCCAGGCCGCTGGATGAGATGAGAATGTGATTAGTTTTCTGTTTAAGCCTCTTTATTGTCTGCAGGATTCCTCTGCACAATGTTCACGTTAGCAATTCCCCATTTGTAAAAGCATTTAAAAATATATCCAAGGTTTTCACTTGGATTAACGTGACATCCTATTTATCACCACAGGGAAGTGGAGGACAACAAGGGTAGGATAAGTTCTGTAAACGAGCAGGTCGACTAGAAGTGAACATTTGAAATTTCGGGTTTTATCTTTTCTCTTATCTTTCATTTTATCAGGTCTGCTTCTCGGCTGATCAGCTGGTGGATATTTTCGCCCTCGATCCCCATTTGCCCATTTCCAAGGAGCACTTCGGGCAACTGTGTCCGGCCATCGTTCAGCAGTTGCTAGGCAACGCCTGTGTGTTGTCACGGGTGGAGTCTCGCGGGGCTCCTCCCACTGCCTTGGAAAGTAAGACACTCAGCTGCAATCACGTTGAGGGCCATCCACAGTAAAATACTGGGTTAAAGAGGGTCTGTCACATAACCTAAAAACACAAATTATGAAATATAGAACAATAATGTTTCTACATGTCTTTTTAATTGCATAGTGCATCATTCCAACACTATGGAAGCCCGTTTCCGACACATATAAATACCTTTATTTCTCGGAATTCTGACTTAATTTCTTGGAATGCTGACTTCATTTCTCAGAATTCTGACTTTTTTTTTCTCATAATTCAGACTTTTTTTCTCACAATTATGACTTTTTCCTCACAATTATGACGTTTTTCCCTCATAATTCAGACTCTTTTTTTTTGCCAATCATTGAAAAAGTGTGAAGAAAATGTACTATTTTAGGCATGGTTTCACAATCCGTGAAATCTTGTTGTTACTGGAAGAATCACATGGTATTTAACTAAGCCTTCGATCCCTGGAGAGAACATTGTCTGACAATCAGACATGGTGTGTTAGCGGTCCTTCCTTAAAACACTGCAAAATGCAATGACATCTTTATTTATCTTGAATTGACCCTTTATTTAAGAAGTGAAGTCCCATTGAGATTCAGGAGTCCTGGCCAAGACAGCAGCAGTAGTGTTACAGAACATCCCAAAAAAAGTTTTTCAACTGAATTACAAGCGTCTCTCTCTCTCTCCCTGCAGAGTATGGCTACAGCACGGCTGCCGTCCTCCTCATCACGCTGGGCTCCATGTTTGGGATCTGTCTGATCTTCTTCCACTCGTGTCAGGAGACCTACAGCCTCCTGCTGCAGCTGTTTGTGGGGCTGGCGGTGGGAACGCTGTCCGGGGACGCCCTGCTGCACCTCATCCCACAGGTAGGAGGAAATATTCCAGGTATGTAAAGATAGGTCTGCGTGTGTAAAACAGTAAAGCTTTGAACTGTTTCAATGTGTGCACTGTATTCTTGTGGAGATCCTCGGCGTCCATGACGACGGCCACAGCCACGAGGAGGAGAACGTCCTGGAGGGGAAGGAGTACCTGTGGAAGGTTCTGGGCGTGATCGCCGGCATCTACGGCTTCTTCCTCATAGAGAGGATTTTCTCCTTCCTGGTCCCGTCTCACAGCCACGTAAGATGGACATGCATATTTACTCCCCTTTAGTAGTTTTCGTATGTTTTTCTCACCTCGGTATCAGTCCATGTTCTGTTCTGTTACCAGAAGCTTCTCCGCTCGCTGTGAGGAGAACAGGGGTGTTATTTCACAAAAACAGACTTATGCCTAAAATATAAAGCAGGTGAAAACATCCCTTGGTATAATTTCAAAAAAAGGGCTCAGCCATCAGTTATCAGTAGTATTACAGTCTCAACAGCACACCTTGAATTGGACCAACAGCTCTTGTACTCTTTTAAAATGCCCGTGTAGAACATTTTGACCATTTTGACTCAGGAGACGTTAGAGAAATTGACGGATGTAATGGTGAGAGGAAAAACAAATCTTGCGCTCCACACGGCGAGCACGGAAGCTCCTGGACCTACATAAAGATAAGGAACATGCACAGTCAGATGGTTCACCAAACCTCCATGTGGTGACGTGAGGTTTGGTTGTTCTCGAGCTTCATGTCAGGGAATGTACTGAATGTACTGGAGTTGTTTTATCAGCTCCTCTCCTCTGTTTTGAGGGAAGTTCATCACAGTTTGTCCTGACCGTGCAGAGGTGTTTCCGATGCGTCTCCTTATCTCCCGCAGAGCCATTCTCACGACCGTCCCCTGGAACTGAACTGCAACGGCCAGTCGCAGCGGGAGAAGTCCATCTCCACCATGCAGCTGGTGAGGCTTTCTGTCCCTGCGGACCCCCGGTGCCGAGAGGCCCTCTCCCGGCTCCATTCCAGTAGAGGGCCACACTCTGAGAAATGCGTTATTTCTACTAACTTGTCGACATATCGGAATCTTTATATCCACAGTGTGCTGATATGTGGGAAGAGGATGTTGCTATTTAGGTCCAGACGTATGCAGATTACTGACGACAGTGTGAGAAGAATGGCCTTTAATCTGGGTTGCAAATGGTCGCTCTCATCTCTTCTGGCTCACTGAACAAACAGAAAGCCTGGCTCTGCAAAACCCAAAATAGGATGTAGGGTTTTTCAGTTGGACTGTCTTTACTGTGGCACTTCCCACTGTGGTTTATACTGGTTCTGTGACCTGCAGGGAACAGTGGACGAGTCAGACTGTACAGAGATCACTGAACAACCAGAGATACACAACAGTACACAGAGTGAGTACACACACACACACACACACACACACACACACACACACACACACACACACACACACACACACACATACATACATAAATTATATATAATATTAAATTCTGTATATTCACAATCATACACACAATTCAAACACACATAATTCAGCACATTTGTGTGCTTTCACATGCCATGCACTAACATACGGTACATACATGCACCCTTGCACACAGGTTAACACAAA
>OMKR01062189.1:0-15508 GCA_900302355.1 Cyttopsis rosea
TAGTATTAATAACATACAATTATAATTATGAGTAAAAAAGGTATATAAAATAATAGATAAAATTATAATAATACAACAAAAATTATGTATAAATATATTTATGTGTATTTAGTATTTATTTATGCATTTATTTATGTATGCATATACCAAAATAAATAACAATTAAAACAACACATATTATAACAACAAATAGTCAAGTTAACTATGTGTGATGACGGCCAAGGGGATGCATTTTGTGGTGGGAATGATTGGAATAGTGTTTTACTATGAGAGGTTTATTTTACTGTCCTCTATCCTCCACCTACAACATGTTTTGTTTACAGGGTTTTTTCCCCCAGTGTGTCAGATTGTTTGTCATGGTTCCATGTCAGACTGAAGTTCCTCTCATGAATGATGAGAATAAGAATGAGGCGTTTTTTTTTTATTACCAAACCACAATTCAATTGTGTTAAATTTATTTTTGTTGCGAAAAAAACAAGCAGCTGTTTTGTGGTTTCTCCGTGCCCACGTCCACAAAACAGAAGGAGAGAATTGTTTTCCTGTAAAGATTTGCCCTTGGTCCATTAAGTTAAAATGAGTCCTGCTTTACAGTTGAACCGGGCATGCCCGGTGAACCCATACCACATGTTGAACACCCTCAGGAGCCATTTTTCCATCTATTTTTATCCCCCTCGTCAATCTGAAAGGAATATTTTAACACAAACACATTTTTTAAACATTCTCTTCCCTCCTGCACATGCTTGAATTTCTCTTGTTCAGTCTCCCACTTTCTGTCTCTCTCTCTCTCTCTCTCTCTCTCTCTCTCTCTCTCTCTCTTTTCCCATCATGCCCTCAGGGTCCTGCTCACACTCCGAGTGTTTTCCTTTTTTCCTTCTAGCGGAAAGCTACATTGTCTAACGCCTAACGTCTGTTAGGTTTATTTTTTCTTGTTAAACGTAATAAATTGGGATCGTTTGGAGCGAGAAAAGGCTTATTTGGCGGTGGAGTTTTTTGCGCCTTCAAACTGGCCTGCCTGTTGGTCTTTTGTAGCCTAATCCTCACATCAAATCCCAGACAAGCTTTGAGGGGGGAGAGACAATTTGTTTTTGCTAATCATTACTGCAACCCCTGGCAGCCTTTCCCCAGCATTACAGCTGGTGGTTGGCTTATTTTTAGTAGATTTAAGCCTGTAATGCACACACATACACACTCTCCCAGAATCATTCACACACGAACAAATGTGCATGCAGTGTGATACATGACTCCTGAAGTCAATCATTAAATCAATATATAATTTATTTTCAAAACACTTGAATGCTGGTGGTTATACGTGGCCCTTTATGGTTGGAAATGACTTTCTGCCACCCTCAGGATCCCAAGGTAGTCCCAAGGAGTTGTATCAACAATGCACGTACTGTATGGATGTCAAGCACAATATAGCACAATATTTCGTGTGGCCACTCAAACCACACCGCCCCCACACCTCAATAAGACATGGTTGTGTGAAGACATTTAATGTGGTCATGGTTTTGTAGTAGCAATATTATAATATACATAACATCCCTCTTTCCACCGTGGAGATCTTTGAGTGAAGGGTGAAGGTGTCTGGTGGTGGAAGACCCAAAACTACCCCCTGACTGCATGTCACGTGTCCAAGGCCATCAGTAGATGTATTTATCAAAAATGTATAAATTGACAAAAAATGGTTTTGGTAAACAAAAACTACAGTTTGTCTGTTCATGAAATTTTGTTTAGAAATAGCCTCAATTTCAATATATTTTTAGTACTATGCAAAGAATTAGTAGATAGTTTGAAGTAAGCAGACTCGGAGATACGAAAAGTGGGGAGCCATGCCATGCTGTCAAATCAGCCGCTGGGATCCATCTTCCTGCAGAAATTATGGTCAAAAACCATTTCAACAAATGATAGGCATTACACATAGGGGGGACAAGAGCAAGGGCAAGGGCAATCGCAAATGTATTTCTATAGCACATATTCATACAACTGAATGCAATTCAAAGTGCTTTACAGAGAAGATAAATGCATTAAAGAGAACAATGTGCAAATTAAAACAAATTTAAAATCTATTTATAAAAGAAAAGATAAAAATGCAGTGTGCAAAACAAATGCAAAACAATCACTTGCCAAGCCTAAACTATCAGCATGTAAAATACATGTAAAACATAGTCAGTTAAAAGCAGAGCGGAACATAACAGTCTTCAGTCTATTCTTGAAAATTGCTAAAGATGGAGCCAACCTAGTATCATGTGGTAGTTTGTTCCATTATAGTGTTGCATAGTGGGCAAATGCCAGTTCTCCTCCTTTGGTCCTGACTATTGTAACGATTAAAAGGCCAGCTTCAAATGACCTTAGGGATCGAGCAGGTTCATAACCAAAAATCAAACCTCCTGGTCTTAGTCAAGACTCTTGCGGCGGCATTTTGGATAAGTTGTAATTGTCTGATTGCCTGTTTGGAGAGCCCCGAAAAAAGGCCATTGCAGTAGTCCGACCTGCTAGAGATAAAAGCGTGGATACGTTTCTCAATCATACATAAAACCCCTGATTCTTGCTATATTTTTGAGATGATAAAAAGCTGTTTTTGTTATTGACTTAATATGGGAGTTAAAACTTAAATCTGAATCTAAAATGACACCAAGATTTATAACCTGATCTTTGCATTGTAGGCAAAGAGTTTCTAGGTGAGCACTAACCTCTAGCATCTTCACTTTGGCTCCAAAGACAATAGCCTCAGTTTTCTCTTTATTTAATTGTAGGAAATTCTGACACATCCAGTTATAAATTTGATCAATGCAGTCGATTAGTGAGTCTATTGGTGCACAATCGTCTTGAGAAAGGGCTACATAGATTTGTGTGTCGTCTACATACATGTGATAGGCAACATTGCTGTTCTGGAGAAGTTTGCCTATGGGGAGCATGTATAAATTGAATAAAAGTGGCCCCAGAATGGAACCTTGTGGAACGCCACACATCATACTTGTGCGATCAGATGTAAAATCATCAACTGAGACAAAGTAGTCCCTCTCCTTAGATAGGACCTGAACTATTGACAGTGTCAGATAAGCCTACCCAGTTTTCTAGTCTGTCTAGGAGTATTGCATGGTCAACAGTTTCAAATGCAGCACTAAGGTCTAATAGCACTAGAGCCTTTACCTGCATCAGTGTTAACACTACTGTAATTTAAAACCTTAATAAGAGCTGTCTCTGTGCTGTGATTAGGCCTAAATCCAGATTCTGAGTGATCAAAAAGGCTACATGATGTCAGGCAATCATTAAGCTGTTTAAAGACCAACTTCTCAATTATTTTGCCTGTAGTTGTTCATTACAGAGGGATCTAAGCTGCTCTTTTTTTTTTTTTGGCTCTCTTTTAGGGGGACACTCCTCCACAATATTAAATAATGGTCATTTTGTCCCTGCCAAATGATACCTTAAAATGGACAGATAAAGAAAGACTATTTTGCTAAATTGCAGAAAACATACAAGATAAGAGATGGCTATATCGTGAATAGCAAATTCCATTTCTAGTAATTCAGCAAACTATCCAGTTACACCTACAAAGGGCCTCTATACACTTGACTTTAGATGATCCAACATTGTTTCATGTCGAAATTGCAACATATTTACAGAGATTCGCGTTGCGGGCATCGAACAAGCAACGATTAAATTAGTCTTAATTGTCACCTTTGGGACATGCTGGGTTCCACCGGAGATTCCGGTGGAGAAGATGAACTCTGCGTCACACTTGGCTCCCATCCTCCTGAGTTAACCTGCCCACGTCACCTGGGTACAGATGGTACGCTCCGCGGCTTTTCCTTTTTCATTTCCTCAAGGGCTGACCGCGGAGACACCGCCGTCGCTTTGATCATCCAACGCGGATGCAATTCATTATCTCCACGGTTTATGTAGCAGGGGACGGAAGGAAGTGCCGCATATCGATAAAACACTGACGAGGTTCCTCCAACCTCTCTTCCCTCTCCATCCTTCTCTACCTCCCGTCTATGCTCCCAAATTTTCTGTCATTGGCAATTCCATTTTTGGCGTCTTCCTGTACTTCTCGTCACCTCTTTCTCATTCCTCCCAGTTTTTTTATCCACTTTTATCCACTTCATCTCTTTGTCCTCTTATTACCTCTGCTTAACAGTTTTTATAGGTCCACCATAACATATACAGTGACGCATTGGTTTATATTGTCAATTATATAAATATGTCCATTACGTAATGGCATACACGTATAGCAATGTATGCAAATAGCTGAACAATATATTGTTTCAATATCAACATTGCAATGCACTTTTGTGCAAATGGCCCAATGTTGGCAAATCAGAATGTATTAAATCTATTTAGACTTTCTCCTTTATTATTTTGGTGATTCTAAATATCAAGCCCACCCCATATGGATCACCTTCTTGGGTCATAAGAGCGCATTGCTGGAGTTCAGTCACCAAAACAATTAAGCAACAATAGCATCAGTGAGGACTGGCACTGAGGTTGGACGATTATGCCTGGATCACAGTTGACTTCCAGTTACTCCCAAAAAGTGTTGTAGTGAAGGTATTGTATGAGCACAGCAACCTCGACCACCCGATTCATTACGGACCAGCTGCTTCAAAGTTGGATGCACAGAATCATCTATAATGGGATTTGCAAAGAGACAGAGCCCAGATCGTTATTCCTCCTCCAATAAACTTCACAGTTGGCGGTTTGGGCAGGTGGTGTTCTCCTGCCGTCCTTCAAACCAAAGTCTTCAAATCGTTTGTTGGGTCGCCGGACGGTGAAACGTGATTCATCACTCCAGAGAATGTGTTTCCAATGCTCTAATGGCGGCGATCTTCACACCTCTCCGGCCAACACTTTCCATCTCAGATGGAGATCTTCAGGTTGGCCACAGAAATCCATTTCATGAAGCTCCACCGACACAGTTTTTAATACTGATTCTGCTGGCAGTTTGGAATTCGGTAGCAAGGACACGTCTCAAGTCTACTGAGACCGCATGGCAGTGGACTTGATTTTAAATATCTGTCAGCAATGGACATAGAGCCAATTTGGGATATAGCCAATAGCCAATTGGGGGTATAGCCAATAGCCAAATCCAATAATTAGAACAGGTGTCTGGATAGTTTTGTCCAGGTGGTTTACCTGCAAACATACAGTACATTCAAACCTTCACATGTTTGGAAGGTGAACAAATTGAGCAACCAACACCTCTGTTCACAACTCTTCACACTGTTGACTCCACACATCTGTTGTATCTGTTTCAGAATCCTTCTCATAGTCGGCGGGTAATGCTGTTTATACTGTAGGGGCCCCTGGACGGCATTCACAGGCGATATTCTCTCCGCTCGTGTAATTCCAGGTGATAATATTTACAAGGAAATAACTAGACTCTCATTATGGTCTGTGAAATCCATGCTGCCCCTTTACGGCCTGAACTTCCTAAATACTTGCTTAATCAGTGGCTAATGGCCAGTATTATGCTTACTTGCGTGTTGTCTCTGTGCTTTTTTTAAATTGTGAATCTCAGATTTCAAACAACGTGTGCAGTTGTGTGTGCTTGAAATAGAGAGATTGAGGGAAAGAGAGGAGGAAGGAGAGAGAGAAACAATGTGATTTCATTTGTTCCCTTTCCAATCTCAACCCGGCTTCTCCAAATGTCTCTGTTGGCAAAGAGCGGCTCACTCTTGGCGGAATTGTTGTTGTTGTGTGTTGTTTTATGGCACGAAAATCATCCCCCACGTTAATAAAACATCAAATGAACACAGTTGTCTTTTTGTTCTTCCTGATGTGAAATAACCAGGAGGTGTATGCAGGATGGAAGAAACAAAAAATTACAGAAAATGAGAAATATGATAATTTGACATGCTGTAATTTCACTCCGTTAAATGACTGAAAAAATGAATAGAACTATGTGCACAAAATTTCAGGCTGTGTTCAGACTGCAGGTAGAAGTGATCCAAATCAAGACATAGTTTAACACATTTTTCTGGGGTGTACAGCTTGTTTGGAGTTGTTACTCCTGTCAAACCAGGCCCAAATCATCCAACTATCCATTGTCTTTATGCACTTCTCCAGACTGAAGCTTTGGCAATTCTTTTCATGAATTCACTGGCAACCCCCTCGATATGTTCCCCTTCTTTATGCCCTCAGAGGAATGGCACAGTGAGCGAGTAGCAAAAATTTGTACATGGATGGATGGATGGATGGATGGATGGATGGATGGATGGATGGATGGATGGATGGATGAATTCTGAGTATTGTCTTCTGGGTCTACAGAGTTGAACACTTTTGCTTATTCTCGAGGTTTTATTTTGAGTCCTAAACATGGGACAGTTGTGACTCTTCTTTGCCTGTCGATCTGAAATTAGAATCAATAAGAATCAAAAAGAGTTTTGATTATTGATCTGGGCCCTGGGGGAATATTTCTAGCATGTTGTGAAACAATTTGACACCCCATTCAAACGGGCATAGAATATTGTTAATAAAGGGTGAGGAACTCTGAATGAAACGTAAATGTAAAAGATTCACAAAGTGATGATTTGGGTTTTGGTTTATTGGTTTGTTGTACCTTGTTTATTTTAGGATTATTTTTCCTGTTTTTTTTTAGGTTTATTGTATATTGCCATTTCTTTCTGCTCTTTGCATATTCGTTAGGTTTATCGACATTTTTTTCTTGTTTGATTGATTTTAGGTTTATATTTATTTTTAACTCATAGGTTTACTGTTTATGTTCAAATTTTCCTTGTTTATTTTGGGGTTATTTTGTTGTTATTGCATGTTTTTATTGTATATTGTGTAAATTGTATTGCCATTTTTTCTATTTGTTAATCATGATTTAGTCATTAGTCATTATTATTATTGCCTATTGTTATATGTCTATCTATCTATCTATCTATCTATCTATCTATCTATCTATCTATCTATCTATCTATCTATCTATCTATCTATCTAAATGTAATCAAAGGATGGAGAAATTCTTCTTCTTCTTCCACACCTCTCCTTCGCTCTCTCTATATCATTCCCTAATAGATTCCGGTTCCAAAATGGTCCATTCCACTTATCAGAGATGCGACTGCCCGCGGCTGTTTGAATTTTATTTTTCCAGAACCAAATGGAAATAACTAAACGAATCTATTTCCAGCAGCGAGCATGTGATTGACAGGGAGGAGGCGTCGCTATTCGCAGTTCGTGCTTGTTTGATAAAAGAGCAACCGACACGGCGTTACGTAACTCCAAAACTGGAAACCCTCGCCAAAACTGGCGACTTTCCTATCAATCTCTCAGATGGAGAAAAAAAAATGACACAACAGCCCTGTCTGTTCCATCCCCTCCATCTGTCTCCATCTTTTGACTGTCCATCTTTCTCAATCTGTCATGGGTTCATTTTCCTTTTTTTTCCTCACATGACTCGCTCCCTCTCCCTCTTTTCCCTTCCTTTATGCCTGTCCTCCCTAATTGTCTTCTTCCTTTTTCTGACTTACCACATCCTGTCCCCCCCCCACTCCTCCCCCCGACACTCACTTATCCCTCTGCATTCAGTCCCTCATATTTAGTGAGGGATTTAGTAATTACATTGTAATAATTTATACCATATATACCTAATTTATTCTCAGTATAGAATCACATTTGAATATCCTGTATATTCTATTTATTATTTATTCATTTTGATATTTCTGTCCTTTATTTTTGGCTATTGTTCTATATTTTGCTATATATATATATTTTGCTATATATATATATACAGTATATATTCTATAATTCCTCGTATATATAGATTCGTAGATTCTGATTCATAAATTTAGTTTTGTGTGATAATTATCTTTCTAAATATGTATTCATGTATATCTGCATTTAATTGATATATAATCTTGTTTCTTTGTTTTCAAATCAGTTTCCTCTGAGGTCCAGTCCCCTCCACAGACGATGCTCTGTCAGACCATACTCTACCAAGTGGGATTGGAGGAGGGTGGTGGGCATTGGGTTATTTTTCTTTGTTCTTTCATTAAATTTTCTCTACCAGCCCAGTAGTAACATTAACTGTAGCCTTTCTTTGATATTGCAGTTATTCTACACTTGAAGCCTAATTAAAGAATTAATGTGACGAACAGACTTTTTGTTGTTTTCTATCACCCCGTATTTTTCCATATATTTTTCATTTAGCTGAGGGCTGTGTGGAAGGCCCTTTGTCTGTAAGTTTTCTGTGTGTTAAGTTTTGTCTTGCAATGTTCCGGTCGGTGCATACGTTCTCCTTAACTCGGTCCCATTCCAATTCCCAGATTATTTTCCTGTGGTTGATTAATTACATGCCTGCAGAATGTACAGTAAGGTGTGATGCCATTCTGCATGAGTAATGAATAAAGTGCATCCCTTCGCCTAATAAGTAGAACGAGAAAGTGGGAGAGAGACATTTATGTGGCAAGCCTGACTACGCCACCCCCAATTCACAGGAAGGGGGACACCTACATTGCACTTACACAAACCTGTGCAGGTAAACCAAATAATAGGGTACAACGGTCAGTGTGGGTCAAAGTGCCATAAACAGAGCGGTTTTATTTAAAACAAATACAAGGCTTTGTCAAACTGGAAAGGAAGATTAAAAATAGAAAATCAGACTTCCAAATGGAAGCCCAGGATACCAGCTTAGTGTGATAATCAATCATTGAGTTGAGTTCTAAATATAAACCCATAGCCCAAATAAAAACACCCAAACTTACTGAGTCCGTCACCACAAACCAACCAAACACTATTAAAGTGACTCCACCACACCGGCCTACTCCGTGTCTGGAGACCGCCACCAGCTGTGGTACTAGAAAGAGAAGAGGTTAGAAGCAGTATTATTATTTTCTTTAAAATGGCAGCAGACCCACAATAATAAAAGCTTAATAATACAACCTCGGGCGTGTCATTTAATATAAATAACATTGCAACGGAAAAGAGCAAAGTAGAAGGCAGGTAAGTATCAAAGATTAAAATGATAAAATGCACAACAGTCTTCAGTCTTTTCTCACCTGCTACTGGAAAGTGGCTTGAGGCAATCAGGGGAGAATGGCCCTGATAAGAGAGAAATGATGGACATTTAAAATTTGGTAATAAACCTAATGATGACCAATTCACTATAAATATAAACCTAAAGATTAACAGCAAAAATGACCAATAAACAAGATCATGAAAAAACATGTTTATACCTTTTACAATATATGAAAAGCAGCAATAAATTGTATATATAATAGACAGATCATCCCAAATTTCCAACATAGGTCAGTGTCGTTTTATTTCATAATATCAATGTGATATTATGTAATTCTATACTAAACACAACCTGAAAATAGTGATTAATGACTATTGACTACTGATGAAAAGTTAAAATAAAAAAGAAAGAAAGACAGAATGTAAAGAGATGAATGCATCGACAATATATTTTAATTTCATAAATGTACCTTGCAATTTGGGGTTTTACCAAATGTGAAATCACAAATGTAACAAATGAAGAAAAATGCTTTGGAATATGTTTTACGGAATTTCATTTAAAACAGCACATGGTCAACTTTGTCCAGGTAAGACCACATTGTGTTTCTATATATTTAACTGGTTTAAACCGTTTACTTTAATCGTTTGTTTGTCGGTGTGTAAGGTTGCCAGATAATGCGTAAATGTCCTACCATGAGCTCAGTTGAATGGGAAAGCAGCAAATCTGGCAACCCCATCTAAATGCTGAACAGAGTCAGGGGTAGGCGTGGGGGTGGGGGCAGGAAATCAGGTTTATAGACTGGAGAGTTGCATGACATTGTTTAAGATGTGTGTGTTCCATAAACTGTATACAGTATATATATAGTAATGTTTCATGATGATTTACTATCAGCAGCTACGCAGCAGGTTGAGATGGTGGATTTGAGTCTCTCCTCTGTGATAACAGGCCTGAGTTACTGCCAGCGCTATCTCCTCAAATCCCCGTTAAATTGAACTCAGTGGTTTCCAAAGGAGCGATTGGGGGATTGGTAAATGGACGGAGGGATGGACGGCTGAATGGCCGGGTGGCTGCTGGAGTGACTGAGTGACAAGGCTGCTAACCGACTGGCTGACGAGCAGCCTAACTGGCCTTTTGTCCCCTTGTAAGACAGATGAAGGGAATGGTTTATGTTTGCAGCAACAAAAGCTTATTCAAACGACATATACAGTATATCTTTGAAAATTCAGCTTTTTAAGACTGTTCTGAAGTCTGAGCACGTCTAATAGGGCTCAGGATAGCAGTGTGTATGTTGTTTAGGATTTATTTTTCCGTCTGATGGAATAGTTAGTTTTTCTACTTGGTTGCTTTCTGTTTTACTACTCAGTGATTTCTATGATTAACGCGACTTAGCAGGATAGTGAGGCAGTGACTATATTTCAAATATTATACAGATTTACGTTCAGGTGACCGCCCTGAACAAAGTGAAAGAGCTTTTAGTTATGTAGCACAAAGCGCGACCTCTTAATGTTTGAGGGCGAAGACTTCAACTTTCGCCCTGATGATAGAGTCTCTAAGTGATGATTTAAAGGTTGTATTGGATAGAAAACCATTACGCATTCTTTTGTGATTGTGATCTCTTCAAAAAGCTCCTTTATGGTCCTTTGCTGATTTTGAACAATGTCGCTGCAATGTAATATCACCCTCTCCAGCTTCATCTTCCAGACGTTGAGAGAGCGATACAAAGCTCTTAAACTGAAGGTCAGTACTGACTAAATCAAGTCCATTACCATTTATTTTGTGTTCTCGGCATTCATATCTAGGAAATTTGCGGAACGGGACTGTTTAAACTGTTTTTACAGACAATGTAAAATGTTTACAGCAATTGTGTCGACAGGGTTGGAGGTGTCAACAGTCACGGTGTCATCCCAATAAAGGAAGGTTGTTGTCATCTGCGTAGAGTGTGAATTGCCATGGTCAGAGCCTTGAGCCTAGTGGTCAACCAGATCTAAATGAAAAAAACAATGAAAGGCATCTTTCATATATCGAATCTTACTAATATATCTTTAGTTACAGTAACTGCCACATCAATACAGATGGCAGCTTTAATGATGGAAGATAGAACACAATAGAATATCCTGCAACGTATCCATAGGAACCAAGAATCCTAAAGGTTGTCAGGGTTGTCGCCCATGAACCTAATATTTCTGTTTGAGTTTAGAATTCTTAATTTGCTCTTAGGATTGGGTCCCTTGGTCTCCTAAACCTGTAGTACAGATACGTTTGTTGACAGGGTGGCTAGAAAATTTGATCATGGTTTCTGGATAAGCATCCTTCTTTGGGTAATCTAAATAATGCAAGAAAATAGTAGCTTATCTTCTTTACAACCCAACTATAATCAAGGTTATAGTTACTTGTATAGTCCAATGTTAACACCCAACTTAGTGTCAACTGACTAGCAGTGGAGTCTTACAATTGATATTTAAGTCAATGTTACTTAGTACTTAATTTAGTACGCATGTTGGGGATTCCTAAATCATTGGCAATTGGATGCATTTGGCTCTGGTGATCGCCCTTCGACATGTTTCCTCTGATGTAAACCACACCAAAACAATCCAGTACCTACCATGTTGAATGAAATACCTCACCATCTCTAACCCTACACCAAAGCATAATCAACCTAGAGGGTCTTAGAAGTGCTCGCTACTTCACTTTTCCATTTTATACACCGGATACAGATTAATTATTAACCCCTTTGTTTGGTCTCTCTACAAAGCCAAAACGTATGGAACCTTTCCCTGAAATATATACTGAGAAACTTATTTCCCAGAAATGTCCCTTGCTGAGTGACAGCCAAGCCAGGGACATACTGTATTATTAGAACCAGGATATGCAGCTATAAGGTTTGATGAAAAGGTGTATATCCAACAGGGCCAGCCAATTGAGCTGCTTGTTAGATTATGAAAGAAATTGTATACACTGAAAATGGCCTGTGTCATAATGCCTACCTTTCAATTTTCTCCTAAATTGAATTTATGGACATCAAAGCATGACTCCCATCGTCATAATAATAGGTTTACATAGATATTAACATGCTTTTGATGGCTAGCATTTCCTAGCCTTAAAAAATAGTTTTCACATTCTCCCGTAACTCTAACTTCTTGGCCAATTGTGGAATTGAGGAATTGGGTTTCATTGGATGTTGTATCAAGGACTTGACCGACCCGTTATAAGTTAAATGCCTTCAAGATATGAGAATAGGCATTACAATAAAAAATGACAATGAAAAAGACAAAACTGACCATTCCGTGAATCCTTTTTCACGGAATATGTGACATTTTTTAAACATCCTTCACAAAAATACTATGAACAAATTGCCAAAATGGGTAGAGGTATTATTAAGACCAAACATTTTGGTTCTAGTGAAGGGCCACTGAGGATGTGTGAGACAATTTGATCAACTTTGGGAACAAGTCAGTTACTTACAGTATATGATTCATATACAGTTGTATATAGTTGTGTTCATATGGGATGCACCAGGTAAAATCAATACATTACTTTTGAGAGGCATTTTAAATGCAACTTAAAGCTACAATTATGTATATGTGTGTCACATTTGACATTTGTCTTACATTTGAAGCATCCTATCACATGATGACTGTGGCAGTGGTGAGTGGTTTTGGTGCTATCTGCAGGTGGGGAGAGCCAGCACTGGCGTTTTTCAGTGTTGCTTAACTGTGTTAATTATAACTTTCTTATTTTTCTTAAAATAAAGAAAGAAAAAATAATTTCCACAAAAAGTTGAAGAGAGATAATAAAGTAATTATTGAGAAATCCACTCACCGGTGCCATGGGAAAAATCATATATATAACAAGAATAACATTTTTATACGAAGAAATGGTTAAGCCATGTAACATTTATGAATTAAACACAGCCCACGAATAATGCATTAACTGTGTTCAGCGCTGTGCATATGTATTTTTAATATTTTGCATAAACTATGCCGGATATGTTTATTCTGTAAGCAAACTACTAGACTATTCCAAAGTAATGGGCTTTGCCAGTGCAAAGTGAACTGACCTTGGATGGCGCTGGAAAAAGCTGTGTGCAAGTTCGCAGACCCGGTGGCAAAGAGGTGAATTTGATTAACGATGAACAGTTGAGATCCACGAACTACGTTAAAAAGCAAAACTTCTGTAACTGTATAAATAAGCGCTTCAGTCAATATATTGATAGTTGCATTGTCAACTTCAAAACAAGAAAACACATAAAAACCATTAAATGTAACTAAAAAGTACATAGCTGTTACTGAATGTTTTCCCTTTCTTTACATCACTTTCTTAAAGGGATAGTTCGCATTTTTTGAAGTGGGGTTGTATGAGGTACTTATCCATAGTCAGTGTATTACCTGCAGTAGATTGTGGTCTGCACGCTCCCAGTTTGGAGAAACAGACAGACTGCCGGTCATTATGGTGCAAATGGGGCCGTATTTTAACGTATTTTCGCCACCTAAGAGAGGCCCAACTAAAAAAGTCAATCAGTTTAAGATGGTTTGTATGTGTTTTTATTTGTTTTTTTATACATGTGTTTCCCGGCCCTAAATACAAGCAGAAAAGTATGTTTTCAGCTGTCCTGCTGTGGTCTCGGCCTGGACCGAGAATGGTTCTGGGGGCGTTGCGGTCGCTGCCCCCATCCGGCCCTAATGCCCCCAGCAGATGGGGGCATTAGCTGCCCTCCTGTTTCTGCGTCATGGTCTCTGCCGCGTGTCTGCCATCCCGTGGTCGGGTGGGGCCGTGTGGGGGGACCATGCCTGGAGGGTGTCCCGACCATTCCTTTCCTCCTTGAGTTTGGCCATCATGAGGTCCATCGCCTCACCGAAGGCGCCGGTGGAGCACCTAGGAACGGGAGCTTTGCCCGGTCCCGGAGCCCGGTCAGGCCTAGCCAGAGGTTCTCGATGTAGGGCCATGTTTGCGCTACGCTACGCCCGGTAGCCTGGGCCGTGCATCGCGTGAGGCGGAGGGGGAGGTCCGTGGTCTTCCGTAGCTCCACCAGTGTGTCCTCCCTTACCGGCCAGCTCTGCCAGCAGATTGGCCTGGTTACATTGGAGCAAAGTCTGCATATTGATGGCTCATGGACGCCTTCTCCGTCAGTGACGCTAGCTGCTTGGCCGCCTTGGAGGGTAGGGTTGGCTTCTTCCCTATGCCGATCTCTTCCCCTGGGTCAAGACAGCCGGTGACGGGTGCTTCCGCCGGAGGCCTCAAACCACCTCCCTGGCACCCACGCCGAGAAGTGTTTAGCCCAGCCCTTCGCTAGCTCCGGAACAGTGGGATAGGTGGAGTGCTTCGGCGGGGGGGCCCGGGGTATTCACACCTTTGCGGTATTCACGCCTCTGCATTCACACCTGAAAAGGCGTGAATGCAGAGTTTTTGGATTAGATTACATGATCTGACCATCATTCCTGTGAGTAATAAGCCCTTTTTACACAGCCTATCCAAACCGGCATCGTTGCGCCTTTATTCCGCAACGCTGCTCTGTGTAAAAGGTACGGAGACGGAATGGGGCGGCAGAGTTGACACGCCTCTGTACCGGCAGCGGAGGTAGTGACAGAGGCGAAATTGAGCCGGAACGCCGTCTGTGTAAAATGCGACAACGGCAAGACGGCTCAGGGGAGTGACCTTCTCCTTCAGCACCTTGTCACAGCGCTGCAGATATTCCTCTAAAATTCTGATTTGAATTTATATGCTTAAATAATAATTATTATTATATATTTTTCTAATACGATTTTTTAATGCTCTTAATGCTTTTAATTTAGTCCCGGACGCAAGAACCCAAACCCAGTGATATTAAATCAGATCATTCTCAACCTGTCCTAAAAATAAATAAAATATTAAAATATTAAAACAGCCTCCGGAGAAGGAAGGATCTTTCTCCACCGGGCCGGCAACACGGGTCCACAGCTCCGCTGCCCGCACGTCCTCACCCGAGGTTACCATGTCTATTCAATTAAATAATTGAAAATATTTTTTAGAATTGAATATAATACGGTAATTGTGATCATCTTCAACCTGTCTTTCTGGCCGACGCTGTTGTGCACAAACACACACAATGGCAATTTGCCATCTTTGCCGGCATATGGACGGGCCGTCTTTGTGGCATTATTGCGGATTGCATTATTGTAAAAGGGGCTATAGATTGCAGTCCCTGCAATAGGGAACTGAGCGAGGGCATAGGTAGATATAATTAAATGTCTATAACTAGTCGGTACTTATACCTACAACCTACACCTAATGTTGGGGTGGAGTTTCCCTTTAAACTGTGGCACTACAACGGCGGGGACATTTAAAATCATCAATGCAAAATGAATCCTGAAGACCATTGGGAGGATTCCGTTGGTTAGCGCCTGAAGGTTTTGCAGAAAACCAAACAGTCTGCTTTTCGTCGCCACTTCCGACACAAACTTTGCACAAACTACCGTCTCTCAAACGTTGCTGCTAAATTGAAATGAAGGTAAAAGCATCAACCGGAGTAAGCCGTTCCTGGGCGGTTCAGCAGCCCCCCCCCCCCCCCCCCCC
>OMKR01062190.1:0-11871 GCA_900302355.1 Cyttopsis rosea
CTATCTGTTCTAAGCAATGCCTCTCTCTACCTACTTGGTCATAATATACACATTACTCATTATTTTCTCAAATATTTCTTTTGTGTAAATATCTTGGGTAAGTACCAAAAGTTATCCCCAAAATATTGTCAAATAGTTGATATTGAGGCGTCGGTCAATAAGGGATTCCTAATATATATCAATCACTGGTAATGTTACACCCTCGTGAAACTGACTTATTTTTGCCACTTATGCTGACACTGTTAGTGTCCTGTTAACGTGGTTGAATATTTTTGTGTTGTGTCCTTCAGCGTGCACGTGCGTTGGCTGCATCTGGCACTGCGTTCTCGGCCTTCACACCACAGTCCATCCTGCGCAGTAGCCTACGGCCCACACCGGTCGCAACACCCTCAGCCTCCCCAGGGCGCTCTGCCACCCCCCCACTTCGCAGCAAAGAGAGCCGCATCACCTTCATCGAAGAAGAACAATCGCCTGAACTGGAGAAGGCGGGCAATCTGTGGAGCAACGGGGTAAGATTATTACATAAGATAACTGATATTTTATGTCTGGTTGTTCAGCTAATGTAGATAGAATGGCTAATATAGAACGGCTAGTTCTGTTGCTGATATTTTCATACAATTTGCAGTATTTTAATATTTTGTATAATAAATACAAAGTTTGTATTTTAAATTAAATTATTATGACATTGGGCACATGGATATTAATTGGTTTCACTAAGATCTACCTACAGAGTAGGTACCATAAGGTACCACTAAGATCTCACCATAAGCTTTGTCTGCAGCTCCACCCTGATATGGATTTTAACTGTTTGTTGTAGATGGCAGCTGAGAGTGAAATCAGCCTTCTGACAAGAGGCTCACCGCTATCCATTGCTGCCATGAAGAACTGGACATCCTGCCGTCCAGAGGAGGACGAAGACGCAGAAGAGGATCAACCCCGTGTGAAGTTCATGTCTCCAGAAGATGGAATTCCTTCCCCCCAGCTCAAGGGCTCAGAAAGCGATTCATCCTCCAACCAAGAAGTTGCAGAAACCAAATCATCAGCGTCTCTGTTGCCAGGACGACTCCTGTCGAGTCTGGGCTTAGACACGAGCCAGGGCTCTCTCCAATCGGCAGACACCACCCTGGAGTTCTACGACGCTCCCCTCGCAGAAGACCTGAAAAGACAGACGACCAACGAGCAAGATGATGATGATATAGTGATAGTGAACATTAAAGCCCCAGCAGAACAAGGACTGTTGGAAAAGTCCTCAGCAACCACTGAGCAGAATCCTCTCTCAACACCTGAGGATGAGCAGAGTAATGATCCAAAAGGAAACAAAGAGAAAATCCCTGAAGCAGACGAACAAATGTGTTTCCTGGAACAAGAGGCTCAAGAGGAAGAGTGGCTCATGTCTGATATGGAAGTCGAAGAAAAGGTTGAATTATCTAGTCAGGACAGTTTGCCTGGTGTACAGGTAGAGGAACCCGGGGTCAGACAAGGTAATTGAGTGGTGGAAGCAGTGTTTTGTGTCTTAGATATAGAAACGGTGACTAATGTACCAACAGGATATTTCCAACCAACCCTAACCCAACCGATTTTTGTTTTAATTTTTAACTATTTTTCTATCAATCAACTTGCATAGAGTTAGACTGTAAATCTCCATAAAGATGACACATTTGATTTCTTGCCAAATCCATGGCATCCTGTTTCTAGGCTGTAACCAGGAAGTCATTGAGGAAAATGCCTCTGACCCTCATGACGAAGAACCGGAGAAAGCTTTTGGGGAGTTGGACCATGAGGAGAAACCGGAGCCCTCAACGGCACATCTGGAACAGATGGATTTGAAGGAACCGCCCCAGGAAACAGAGTCTACTGAAAGTGAGTTCCACCCTGAGATCGGGAGTTGAATTGATGTAAAGATTAGATTAACAATAAAAAATAAAAAGTACACCAAATAGCTCTTTGTCTTGGCTAATTAAATTGAACATTTTAGAGGTTAAAATGATAAAAGTGAGTCATGAATTTGTTTCTTGCCATGTCTAGGTATAACAATTGTTCAATTCGTTTATTTTCCATGGAGTACCGAATTTCCCAAATTGGACTTATTAAATCAATAAGTAAAAAAGGAGCATTTTATATTTAATTAATTACATTTATTTCTATAAATCTTTCATAGCCATTTTCACAATAACACTGCTGCATTTAATTCATTTTTATTTCATAATAAAACTCAGTATTTCCAATTGGACGTTTTCCTTAACATTGGCTTTATTTCTCAAGGACACTGAAAATGGCTATATACAGTGGCTTCAGAATGTATTCAGACCGCTTCACTTTTTGCACACTTTGTGTTTGAAGATGTAATTTAAAATCGATAAAATTGCCATTTTTAATTAAAATTCAGAACTGAAATCTCATTTAGATAAGTATTAAGACGCGTAATTGAGTAGTTTGTAGGAGCTCCTTTGGCAGCAATTACAGCTTCGAGTCTTCTTGGGTAAGTCTCTACAAGCTTTGCACACCCGGATTGGGAAGTTTATCCCATTCTTCCTGGCAGATCCTCTCAAGCTCCGTCAGATTGGAAGGGAAGCGTCTGAACTGCCATCTTCAGGTCTCCACAGATTCTATGGGGTTTAAGTCTGACTGTCCTTGAGTGGCCCAGCCAAAGCCCAGAGTCTTGTCCTGAAGCCACTCCAGCGTTGTCTTGGCTGTATGCTTCGGGTCATTGTCATGCTGAAAGGTGAACCATCGCCCCCGCCTGAGGTAGCGTGCGCTCTGGAGCAGGTTTTCTTCAGGGACCTCTCTGTATTTGGCTGCATTCATCCTTCCCTCAATTGTGACCTGTCTCCCTGTCCCTGCTGCTGCGAACCACCCCCCCCCATTGCATGATGTTGCCACCACCATACTTCACCGTAGGGATGGTATTAGCCAGACACAGTGCTTGGAGTTCTGCCCAAAGAGTTCAATTTATGTCTCAGAACAGAGAATCTTTTCCCTCATGCTCCTGAGTCCTTTAATTCCGTTTGCCAAACTCCAAGTGGGCGTTCATGCCTTTTACTCAAGAGTGGCTTCGGTCTAGCCACTTTACCAGAAAGGCCTGATTGATGGAGTGCTGCTGAGATGGTCGTCCTTCCAGGAGGTTCTCCTCTGCAGAGGACTTCCGAAGTTCCATTAGAGTGACTGTTGGGTTCTTGGTTTGGCCGGACGACCAACTCTAGGAAGAGTCCTGATGGATCCAAACATCTTCCATTTCATAATTATTGAGGCCAATGTTTCTGGGAACACTCAAAGCTTTAGAAATTGTTTATAGCCTTGCCCTGATCTATGACTCGCCACAATTTTATCGCAGAGGTCTACAGAGCGTTGGCGGCCATGGATTCATGGCTTGGTTTTTGTCCTGACATGCAGTGTGAATTGTGGGACCTTATACAATATGCACAGGTGTGTGCCTTTAGAAACTATTGAGTCCACCTGTGGCAAATTTAATTGATTGGACAATCAAGTTCTAGACACATCTCAAGGATAACTAAAGCAAACAGGATGCAGCTGAGCACAATTTGGAGTGCCACAAGCAAAGGGTCTGAATACTTAGGTAAATGAGAGATTTCAGTTTGGGATTTTTAATAAATTTGCAAAAATTTATAAAACCATGTTTTCACTTTGTCATTATGGATTATTGAATATAGATTCATGGGCAAAAATTACATCTACAACACAAAGTGTGCAAAAAGAGTCTGAATACTTTCTGAAGCCACTGGAAAATTCCTATAAATGAAGTCAAAATACATTTACATTTAATTGTCCATTAATTAATTGTTGAAATAATTGCATTTTTTGTCATTTGTTCCATAACATTGTCGATTTTTTTCCCCTTGGCAAAATTTGTTGTTTGTTTGATCTGATCCAGATCTGACCGAATTTGTTGAGCGGCATTTGTTTGGTGATGATGCCTCTCCTCCTCTCACCCGCTCTGGAATCCATGATGTGTCCCACACCTGGACGTCCTTCAACAGGTAATTCACCTTTTGCATGAATCGGCTCTACACTGGCACTGAGAAATATGACGACAATTTTTTGGTGAAGGTGTTTATGTAACTCGCCTCTTCCCACATATATACTATATAATACATTTATATATATATATATATATATTGGGGCTGTCGATCAATTAAAATGTTTTTACTAATTAATCACACAATTTGCTGTGTGCTGTTATTTTTAATATATTTGCAGAAATTTCTAAAAAACTTTTTTCACTTTGTCATTTTGGGTTATTGTGTGTAGAATTTTGAGGAATAAAATGAATTTAATCCATTTTGGAATAAGGCTGTCACATAACAAAATGTGGAAAAAGTGAAGCGATAGGAATACTTTCCGGATGCACTGTATATAGATAGATGGTGTGTTTGTGTGTATAAATAAGTTGTATTTACCTCTTTTCCCTCCAGCGAGCCTGTGTGTGAGTCTCCACAGGAGGAGGAGGAGAAGGCAGCTGCCGAAGGGCCATCTGTTGCATCACTCACATCTTCTGAGCCCACTGGCACAGATTCCCACTGTGAGAAAACATATATAAATATATATGAACAAACAAGTATTCAACAAATATTTCCAGCTGCCATTTCAACTTTTTTTTTTTTTTTTTCAGCTATAGTTAGTGTTAATGACAGTGAGGAACTTTCCAGCCTTGCCTCTGAAGAAGAGGGCTCTGATGAATCTGAGGAGGAGGAGGAGGAGGAGGAAGAAGAAGAAGAAGAAGAAGAAGAAGAAGAGGAGGACTCTGGCAGTGAGGTGGAGATCATTGAGGAGGTACAGGGTAACGGGAGCCTGGCACCTCTTCAGTCTGCGCCGTCCGCTCCCCTCTTTGCAGACCAGCGACACCCTCATTTCCTGTCTAGGCTGTCAGAGGAGGACGCTGAAGAGCTCTCATTGGCACCTGAGACAGAGTTGAAGGTAAATTGCATCATAGTATTGGGGCACTGAGAATTTTACAGGCTTGGGTACGTCCATGGCTCTTCAACCCCCTGGCTATGACAAAGTTATATATCCTTAATGTAAAATGTGAGCCAAATAATAATTTGGCACATCTAAGTCCTTTTAAATTGATCTTGGAGCAACTCAAGCTATTTTATTGATTTGGTTGTATGCATGCAGTATTGTGGTTCAAGAGATCTTCTGGAGAAGAATATTGTGTAAAATTTGTATCCCTTCTCATTTCTGGTTAGAATCAAAAGTGCTTTTGCGTAATTGTGTGGGTCTATTTTATAGGAGGAAGAGAAGTTAGGGCTGGAATGTCATCCAGTGATAAATAAAAACAGGATTATGAAAAGAAAAACCAATGCATTGGATAAATGAGTGATAACTCATAGCCATGTGTTCTTTGTGTTTTTCCCCAAATAGATGGTAGAAGGTGAGATAGATGGAGAGGTTGTGATGGTTAGACTTGGGGAAGACAGAGGTGTGGAAGAAGATGACGGAAGCTCCTACACAGAGCTCAAACCTTCAACCACTCTCCTGGTGCCTCTGGAGCTAGTGGAGGGACACGAGCACAGCCTTGTGGACGGCACACAGCTGGGCCTCACAGAGTTTGGACAGGCCAGCCCACCAGAGGGCTGCACCTCTGGTGTGCACGATAGCTTTTCACTGATGTTGGAAGTGCAGGAAGGTAGAGAGTTAGAAACTCTACCTTTGGAGAAGGAACTACAATCCTTCCAGCCTCAAGTGCAAGAGATTGTTGATGAAGCTGTTGGCCCCCAAGAGGCCATTCTCCTGGACACAAACCACCAAGGCATTCCCTTCTCTAGCGAGACTCTCCCAGAGGACCAAGTAATGGAGGTAGACACCTTGGATGCAATTGAAGTAGATGAATGCACTATTTTAGAAACACCTCAGTCTGTCTTCTCTGACTGCTTGGATAATATCCAGCACCAAGCCACCTGTTCTGTTGAACACATTGAGACATGCCAGGTGACAGGTGAGATGGATAAAGAAAAAGATGTTGCACTGGACAGTACATACAGCAATTTAGAAGAAGCTGAAGTTGTATCAAATAACACAGAAGAAGCTGAAGTTGTATCATCTAACACAGAAGAAGAAGCTGAAATTGTATCGTCTAACACAGCAGAAGAAGCTGAAGCTGAAGTTGTATCATCTAACACAGAAGAAGCTGAAGTTTTATCATCTAACACAGAAGAAGCTGAAGTTTTATCATCTAACACAGAGGAAGCTGAAGTTGTATCATCTAACACAGAAGAAGCTGAAGTTGTATCAGCTAACACAGAAGAAGCTGAAGTTGTATCAGCTAACACAGAAGAAGCTGAAGTTGTATCAGCTAACACAAAAGAAGCTGAAGTTGTATCAGCTAACACAGAGTCTTTATCAGTGGAAGTGCCATTGGCAGTCCCAAGTGAAGAACCATCTTGCGAAGACATTGCCATAGACGGAATGGATGAAGGGGCTGAACCGATGGAAGCTGAGGATGAGGAAGAGTACCTGGCGAACATCAGAGATCTAGATGTTGCTCCTGAAGAGAGCGGGCCTGTGAAGTCAGATGCCCCTGAAAGTACCTTGATGGACCATAACGCAGAGACCTTGGCTGCCTCTGAGCAACATCAACAAAAGGACGAGGATTGGGAAGAGTTTCAAGGCCTGCAGGATGAGAGCAAAACAAGAACTAACAGCAGAGGTGATGAGAATAAAGGAGAAAAGGAAGCGCACGTCAGGCAGGTCTTCGGCTCAGAAACACAATCGGCCCAAGAGACTGTGTTAGAGAACACCACCAACCCTCAGAGGGGGAAGAAAGCCTCCGCCACACCAACACGCAAGAGCACAAGGGTGAGAAGAACGGTCACCTTCAAGGCATCTTCAATCCAGGAGGACACAGAGGTGTTGCCAGAGAATGGCGGGATGGAGGAAGCGGAGATGGGTGCTGAAGTTCCTGCTTCGCCCAGCCGTGCAGCTAGAAGTGCCAGGCAGAGCCAGAAATCCCAGGCCCCAGCGAGCACGCCTCGACGCAGTGCCCGCTACACCCAGACCGACACGCTCCAAGAGGTGGCAGCGACTCCAACGAGAACTACCCGCAGGACCCGCAATAGTACTGTGGTCGCACAGGAAGCCTTAGAGACAGTGGAGGAGGATGAGGCCTTGAATACTACACATGTGGAACATATTGCCTCCAAGAATCCCACTCCAGCCAAACGCCAGAACAAACAGGCCGCCACCCCACGCAGAGCCAGCCGCAGGGCAACCAGTAGTAACGCAGAGTCACGGGCAGTTATAGAAACGATGATAGAGACAGATGAACAGGAGGTGGAGGATGAGGTCCCCAGGAGAACAAAGATGGTGTTCGTTGAGGCCCAGGCAGCTGATCTGGAGGTGGAGGATGAGGAGCAGGAAGGCAGGAAGCAACGACCCTACAGCCCTGCCAGAGTGACTCGGGCCTCCAGCCACACGACACAACTTGACTTTTTCCCACAGGTAAATGTGCAAAAAAGTAAATGCTATTTTCACTTTAATTCTCACTGTGTTGATGTTGCATCTTAAGCACTACAAGCAATGGATACGAATTACTCTTCATATCTATTTACCCATGCAGTGAACGTTCTGTGAAGCAGAACTTTTTTTTTACTATTATTTAATACTATTTTTTATTAAAGTTGACTGTTTTTCCGAATGATTTTGTGCATTACAGTTTGAAAGAATCGGGTGTAGTTATGCTATCAGACTCCCAGGAGGGTAACTTTTAATAAGAAGCTTAATATGAAATGATATGTGCCTTTGTGTATTTTCCTGGAGTTAAGTCCAGTCACTATCAGAATAAATAACCTTAATAACCAAAATAATCATAATGACACCCCTTTAATTGACTTTAATACGCTGCATGGATCTACTACTGACCAATCATTATCTCCTCCAGCTAAAATTAGTTCCTATATCACCGACTATGAGCGCAAGGAAAGTCAGAGTTCCGGCCTCAGCAGAGAAAAGAGTGGAAAACAGTGACCAGACTGCTCGTCCCAACTCCCGTCGCACAACCAGGAACAAACTGTGGAAGCATCAGGAGGAAGACCATCCCTTACTGGACACACCGCTGGAAGTGGATTCAGAGACTCCGCTGGCTGAAGCCCTCATCAAGAGGCTGCAGGATGAGGAAGAGGAAGGTGATGGAAGTTTGAAATTTACTAAAAACAGTAGAGGTTCAGCATCTAACAATCAAGGATAGAAACCAGATTTAATTTGAGCTGCCTTGATTGTCAAAATTATTTGTTAAGAAATATAAGTATATTATATAAATAAAAAAAATGTATGTTGCCTGTTTAGATACAGTATATGTGCGCTATGCAGGATTTTATCTTCAGTTTGAAGGATATATACGGTCACACAAACTGTTATTATTCTGACCTATCATGATGACAAAATTTCGAAATGACAATGTATTTTATTGGTTTTTATCTTAAAAAAAAAAAAGGTCTTGTTGCCAAGGAGATGGTGAGAACCAGTAGAAGAAGTAAAAAGCCGTCAGTGCAACATGCTCCCACTCCTTCTGTCGCAGTGGAAGAAGGACCCGAAAATGACCTCGACACAGATTCATTAATCTATTCCCCATCACGCAGGAGAACCAGAAGTAAGCCCTTTCATTCGTTCACTCATCCATTGATTCACTGGTTCCGCAGGAATGATGCATTCAATCTGTGTTTGTATTCCAGGTCACAGAGCTAATTCCGCGGAGGAGGAGCATGTGTCTCTGCGTCCTGTGACTCGCACCCGGAAGCAGTCGGGCCCTGTTGCCAGCCTCACTGCTGCTCAGGTCAGTCTCTTCGATAAGTTCACTCATTTCTAGCACTAGCTTTTGTGGTCGCTGGGTAAAGAAAATACATAAACTTCCATTGCTTTTGCAAACTGTTTCAAAAACCAAATTTGAGCCTTACCATGACTAAAATATACAGCTAGTTGAAACAATCCCATGCAAAAGTATATTAAAAAAAAAAAAAAAACTGAGTGGGTTTTTTTTAATCTTCACTGATCCAACCGATCCTATTGTTAATTAGAAATTGTCCTTGGTCCAACCTGATACAGTCAGTGCAGAAAGATCCTTGATTCTTCTGGAAAAAGCCGGCCTGCTTATATTTCTAGTAAACTGGATCGATATTGGATACATTGCTTCCAATACACATAAAAAAAATTATGCACAATAAATGTTAACACAAATTACCTGTCATTTGTGTTTAATATTGTGCAAAGTTTTAATTTCAAATAATAAAAATTAAACTGAGATGGCTTTAAAATTTATATTTTTCAAATTAATAATAATCTGAATCAGTAATTGTTTCAAAGCAGATTCATTAAAAATCCTATTCAACAGACTCATTATTCTATTTATATTTAAAGATTTTTTCCATTTATCCATCCTGTATGATTTTGAAAGTTTATTAGTTCTTTAGATCCGGTCCTTTGGAAAGGCCAAGTAACGAACAAAGCTTTTGTAAAACAACTCTTAATGTCTGACCTTTGACCACTGACATTGGATTGGTTTTGGTGTAATGCCGGGGAAATGCTAGTGACTCTGTGCTCTGAGGGCTTTAGTCAGGTCGGATACTAATGGCATCGAGTAATTCATTCAGAAACCCTGTATATTTATTTGTCTAAAATATTAAATCTGTTAAACTTTGACTAAATTCAAGATAAAACAGTGAATTTAGTTTAAGTCAGTATTTTTATTTACTTTATCATGCTCTGTATTTACTGTTTCCTTGCTCATTCTTGCCGTGTTTCTTCATATATGTAGGCCAACTATTGAGCAAAACCTTAGTTTACTTACTGTCAGACCTTTGAATACTGAAAGTGAATTAGTCCTGGTGTTATGAATGCATTTAAAACTGATTAAATATGTCTGGCCCAGCTATGGACCAAACGGAATTCTACTGCAGCAAAGGGCATTCTTGGTTTTGTTGCTACTGACTTGGATCTACAAAGCATGATTCTTTTTCTCTTAGTCTTTAAACAGTAAGGAAAAAGTCATTTGCTGAAATTCTGTTTTGTTTGTTCATTTACTTATTTTATTTTTCTAGGATGAAAATGTTTCAGAAGATGATGGAGACGGTGCAGCAACAGTCTCCAATACCAGGACGACTATCAAATCAGCAGCTAAGTAAGAATCTATTCTAAAGGTCTAAAAGCAAAGTGAAAAATATTACAGCAACAAAGAGTATACAGTGCACATGTGGTAGCCTTTTGGGGAAAATTGCCAGAAAAACCCCCATTTGCATAAGTGAGGTTTGGGTTTAAGTTCCACTTGATCAATGAACATATGTGAATGTGTTTATTTAAAAGAAGCCTCAGACAGTCTGAGGTCTCTGAGGCTTCCACTGTTCTTAATGGCAGAAAAAAATAAAGTGCATCAATTCCCTGCCCACATACCCTTCAAAGGATTTCATTTGAAGATTACGAATGTAATTTTGAATGCAAGCCAACTGTATGGCATCAAATAATAAATGCAGTCAAGTTATTGATTGCTGGAGGCATGGATTTGACTGGAATGTTCAGTCTATTTGTGTGGCTTATTGCTTTATCTCCATATTGTGCTGTTTGCCAACTTGAATAAATAAACCATTTGAGGAGGCGGTCTGTGGCCTAGAGCAGTGATTCCCAGGTGATAAGACACATGTCTTAACTAATTGTCAAATATTGGTTCAAAAATCAAGTGTCAAAATCAAGTGTATGCCCTAAAAACCTTGCTCTCTACAACATGAAAAAGGAACCAATTCTGACAAAAACGACAGCCAACTGTTAATAAACCGGGGTGTATCTCATCTTTGAAATGGGCGTTCTCAGATTTAATTTCTCTGGATAACATTTTGTGTATAACATTGGATAAAAAATGTTGAAATTCACACCAAGATGAATACATTTCTTTATAGAGGAGGCATACAAACATGTTAATGGATCAAAAGAGTTTTGTCTTATTCTTTAACCTCTTTAACGCCGCAAACCCGCCGGCGGGTTCATGGCGCAGTCCGTCGTTGACAAACTCTCGCGAGATCGGTTTTGAAGCCGGCGGTTCGGTTCCACTATCAATAGAAAGTAGACGGCCGGGCCTACCCGTAGGTGGTTATGTCAAGCTAACTCGCTGGGAAGCAGACGTAACATAGCTCCAAAGTCGGCAAACTTTTTTGACAAAAGTAAATGGGCTTGACTATTCAAACCCTTGACCTCACACATCAAGATATCTGGATGAAACTGGGCTCATTAGAACTGCAAGAGCCTCACAGCCTGTGTAGTTGTTTAGCTCTTCTATGGCTAAGTTAGCTCCTGGGTCCTAGAGAACGCCAGTCTACATGCAGTGAAAATGTTATGTTCGCCTTTTTTCTTTTCCCTATTTCTGCACACTGTGGTACCTAAACAGTCATGGAATTGTATAAACTGGGTATTGCTATAAAGCTGAGACTCTTGTGAATCCAAAATGCCCAATTGCATTCATGTTGGATGAAATATGGCCTCATAGTAACCATTTAAATCTGATGACAGCATTTTATTTTACTTAACCTTGCTGTATAAAATGACCTATTGTGACCTCTAGGATAATCACAGCCTCATGAAACTCTAGACCCAGAATCTAGACACCCCGACCATTCAGAAGATCTATGGGATGTCCAAGTACATTGAAGATAAGTGGGTTTTTCTGAGCCATTTTCAGAAAAAAGTGCTTGTCATCCAATCATCGAAATTGTCAAATTCACACAAATTTCCAATTTTTGAAAGTTATTGATACTGCATCACAGCATTAAGTTTTATAAGGTGATTTTCAAGGTCATGCATCTCAAATGATTCCTTAGGGTCTCAGCTTTCTGAAGTTGTAAGGCACTTGTATGTGGCACCAACTGCTGACTCAAACCA
>OMKR01062196.1:0-16828 GCA_900302355.1 Cyttopsis rosea
TTTTGGTGAGCTAGCTTTCCTTGGTTTGGTTGATTGTACAAATTTTGAGGAAATGTCACACCATTTTGATAACACCAAAATGCAGAGCCTGTCAAATTATGCTAGATTCTGTGACTTTGTTAGACTAAAAGCTGATCTCATCGGACTTTATAGCTCACAAACGGTGAGGAATGAATGTAAATCTCCTGGACAGCCTCTCAGCTTTTTGGCCCAGAAGGATCTGGTGAAGACTGTTCCTGATGCGACAAAGTTACTTCAGCTGGTGCTCACTATACCGGCTACAACAGTGTCCGTGGAAAGGTTATTCTCCGCTTTGAAAAGACTGAAAACATATAGTCGGAATCGCACTGACCAAGGACAACTTTCATCCCTAGCAATAATCTCTCTATTATATAAAACAAGATAAGAAAAAAATTCAGTTATTTTAAAGAATAAAACTACATTTGCCTTTTTGTTGTGGACTGTATATACTTTCATTTGTATTGAATGAGTATGAATTGTGGAATTGTGATGGCAAATTAAGAACACACGGAGGGTGCGGAGCAAATGTGCTCTCTCTGAGCCGCTATAAATTTAACGTTCTTCTTTGGCCAAATATGTACCTTACCTATGTGTGTGTAAAGAATGCTGATATGGGATATGAAACATAACCAGTAGTCAATGGGCAAGCAGCCAGTTAAATGGTGAATTTATGCTACTCTGTTGAATTCATATATTTGTAAATCTGACTTTGAAAGAGTCAGTGCCTCCCCAGCCACGAACCTCACCGCACGTCACTGGGCTATAGGGTACCTTCTGAATCAGCGTTGCCCACAGTATCATCTCTTTCATCGTGTCCATCGGAAGGCTAACCATGAAGTAAATAGAAATATTAGTTTTGCTGTAACTAACCTATAGAGGCTTTGCAGTAAAATTAAATTTCTTCCAGCATGGCTATAAATAATTTACCATGATACTACCATGGTAAAATTCATGTCATTATCACCATGGTACTAATTTAGTACTCCACGGTATAGCTACTCTAATTTAAACCATGATACCTATGTTAAAATCATGGTATTTCGCCATGGTATAATGCCATGGTATAATGCCATGGTACTTTTTCATGAAGAAGAAGAATGATTTATTCATCACACACATGCGGAGGGTGACACACACACACACATGCAGGAGTAGCGAACGATGAGATACAGTCTCTGCGTTTATCCCATCCTGGCTGTCCTTCCTTCAGGGGCAGCCAGGAGCAGTGGGCAGCCCTCACTTCGTCAGCACCCGGGGACCAATTCCAGGTGGTGGGTCCATGCCGTGGTCAGGGCAGGAAGTGTTCTGCACGTTTTTTTTTAGTCGGGGTCCTTATGTTGGAGGAGACCCAATGCGAACACGGGGAGAACGTGCAAACTCCACACAGAAAGGCCCCTGATCGGGAGATAACCCACCGGAGCACGGTGCCAACAGTGCCCCAGGTGGGAATCGAACCCAGGACCTTCTTGCTGTGAGGCAGCAGTGTTAACCACTGAGCCACCGTGCCGCCCAAAACTCACAAAATCCACAAATACTAGTTCTTACCTGTGTTGCCATTAAAATGTCACTTCTTCATATGGGTCCACAGCAGTGGTGGTGTCTAAGAATCAGACCAGACATACAAATCCGTGAACACTGTTTTCATCGTTGGCATTATTGTTAAAGAGCAAGAGGTTGGCATACCCAGTGAATTAATGCGTGGGGAAATGATGTAGCAATTCGATTTAAGAATTATTTTCTTTCTTTCTTTTAACTTAGAATTACAGTTGGACTTATTTTTGTCATGCAATTAAAAATCTAACATTGCCCGTGAACTTGAACGTAACACATGTGAAACGAAAAATATGAACATAACTACCCTCCGTCGCTGTGGAGCCTCTCCGCAGTGGAGTAGGATGGGACTTTATTTTGTAAAAACTAGATTTTTTTTGTGTAGATACTATTTACTTCTAAATAATGAATCCTAAACACAGTACTTCACCATCCTAAATACCTGTGAAACAAAAGCCCCTTTCCTACACGCAATGAAAGCCGTAAATCCACTGGCAATATTCCATAATGTGGGAACATTACAGTCTCATACAACAAAAATAACAATAAACAAACCACACAATAATAAACAAGAATAAACCACACAATCTAAGGGGCATAAAACAGGGAAGGTAATATAAGTAAAATAATAATTATAATAATTATAAAAATATAATAAAAATAATTTATTGGTAGTCTGTCAATAATGAAAAGTAATTTAAAAAAAGAGTGGGATTGGCCCTTAAATGTTATTATATTTCTTCTTAAAAATGCCACTCGGACACTAGACGTGTACAGTTAAGGGTGCGGTGTGGTGGCATCGGGCACAATCGCTTCTCCTGCCTGCACCGGAGAGCGGAGCCGGAGAGGGAGAGGTAGAACAGGTGGAGAAAGTTCCTTCTCAGGAGGCAGAGAGTGTAGGACAGGTTGAAAATGATCACACTGATTTAATAACATTGGGTTCAGATAATTGCGCCTGGGGATGGGGCTCTGTCGCTGCTCCGTCAGTGGAGGGAACCGAGTCCTGCATCCGGAAGGGGCGGGGAGAGAGGAAGGTGGAAAGGAGTGCTGGAGCCAGGGAACAAACCGAAACCAATTCAGATTGTACGTCCGTTGCTGACAGATTGTCCAAACGATCGCATCTACACTGGACATAATGTATTGACCCTAACCCATTACTTACCGTATCATCTAATGTGGGAATAGACTCCATACGGAACTTCTCCATAAAGGAGGCAAATGTGTGAATGACGACCTACTGCCTTTGATATTTCTTATCCAGCAATATTATGGATTCCATGTGGGAAAGGGGCTTTATAACTGACTGTCCTGCGGACTGACTACCATCCCCTGCTACTGCGCTGTGGCAGAGACGACAACGCCCCCCTGTGACATCACCGGCCTAGATGAAAAAGAAAATGCCTTGCGAAATTAAACAGCAATAAAAGAGTGTTAGTCTTTAGAGTAGAAATTAATTTGTGGTGAATGGAAATATGAAAAATGAAAATGCCATATTTCTTAGCTGGCATTTTTTAAGAAATATGCTCCTCTATATGCAGTTTCTATTGTTGGTGACAGGGCCCGGAATGAACACTAAGCTTGGGCACGCGCGCAAGAAGTTGAAGGCAGGCAATGTGAATTTAATAAACCAGCATAACTAGTTGTGGTCAATAAACTGTGTAAATAGATGAGCATTCACAAAAAAAAGACCACTCAGATGAATAAATAGATTCCCACCTCCTCAAGTGACCAAGAGAAAAGCAAAATCAAAAACAAATCAATTGATAACAATTTGAAGGGATGGCGAGGGTAAACCTGGATAGCAGCCATGCAAGGCTCACCGGGAGCACTTAGGGGGTTACGTGTCTTGCTCATGGACACCTCAGCGTGCTACGGGATTGAAGTGGCAATCTTCCAATGACCAGGCAACCCGATACCTCCTGAGCCACTGCCCACAGACTAATCCAGCATAATCCACCCAACGCACATGATCTCACATGACATACAGAAAGACAGACAGGCAGAGGGTACGTACTGCAGCGATAGAGGCGGTTGACCCGGAGGATGTCAACACGACTCATCTCAGTGGCCCTTCCAATGGAGACGTTGTTGTCGGGGACTGGCACGATGGTCGGACGCCCGTTCTTTGAGAAAGCAAACCTGTTTGCATAACCAAATGTGAGTGAGCTGCGGCAGAATGGTGTCTCTCAATAGTACCGCCATTCAAAAGGTTATGTTATGAACAGTTCATATAAATGATATGATACAACATTTCAAAATCCCTGAGTTGAAAACAGCCAACCTATCCTTTGGCCTAGACATTTAGCATATATTCCTAGAGCAATGAATGCATTACTTAAAATATTACCTGTCGTAATGCATGACAGAATTATAGTCGTAGGGTGTTCCAAGGTTAATGGTGTTGATCTTCCTGAAATTGGACTCTTGTCCTAGAAAATAATTGGGGAGATGATTCGACTTACAGTATATATTATATACTTATAGATACAGTATATATATATATTTATTCATTTATTTTTATTGAGTTAGCTAGCAACTAATTTACATCTGTTGTCCCTGGGCAGGTAGACAAATAACCACAGAACAACAAATACACTACATAAAACAACACAATACATAATAATCCATCAATGTGAGATAGTTAATATCAGTATGATATATACAATAAATACAAGGCAATCATTGGAGGTGACACATTTGTGCTGACTTTACCCAGAGCTTGAGGCTGGTTTTAAACACTGCAAAGCTTCCTGAGTTTGATGAGATTGAGTTTGATTTGAGCAAATTCTGTGGCATGATTCTATTAGACCTCCAGAAAGCCTTTGATACTGTAGACCATCAGATTCTGCTCACTTAAACTTAAAGCTTTTGGTTTCAATAGCATGGCTTGTGAGTGGATTCGGTCATATTTGACTGACAGGTATCAAAGAGTTGATATCTGAGGCCAGAGAAATCAAATGTGGTGTGCCACAGGGAAGTGTCCTAGGTCCTTTACTCTTTCTTTTATACATTAATGACATGAAATCTGTTTGCAAATGTAATATTTTTCTATATGCAGATGACTCAGCTTTATTGGTCTCCCACAAGGACAAGAACATCGTTGAGAGTCAGTTGAGTGATGAATTGAAATACATCAGTAACTGGCTGTCTGATAATACATTGTCTTTACATCTTGGGAAAACTGAATCTATATTATTTGGTTCAAAAATAATGTTGAGTAGGTCCTCGGAGCTCAGTATTACAGTAGGAGACACTGATTGCTGCTAAAGCAGGTGTTAAATACTTGGGATGTGAGTTGGACAGATCCCTGAGTGGAGAGATTATGGGACAAAGACTATGACCAAGGTGAACCAGAAAATCAAATTCCCAATTTTTAGATAAGGAAATGCTGAAAATGCGAGCATCAGTTTGAATTCCTCACTTTGACTATGCCTGTACTACATGGTACAGTAGCACCCCCAAGGGGATTAAGACAAAACTTCAACCAGTTCAAAATAAACTAATCAGGGTGGTATTGAACCTTAGCCCCCTGACTCACATTGGCCCATCCCAATTCAAGGAATTAAAGCTGTTGATGGTAGAAAATAAAATATAATTATTTTATGCTAGTTAGGGACTCACATGGATATTCAACTAGATGCAGGGCCACAGACAATTGTGCCATGTAGATTTAAGACGTGTTCTGGGTAAAATACCTTTCTGTACATGGCAGCGGTAGTTGAATAGACTTCCAGCAGAGATTAAAACTAGTCAGTCCTGTCATAGCTTTAAACATGCATGTGGGAAATGGTTATTTGACCAAATGAGAGAATGAATGTGGGTGAATGTACTGTATGTGGGAATGTGTGTAAGTATGTGTTTATATTTATGGATGTAAATAGGTGGAAATGTGTGGCGGTAAGTGTGATGATGAGATAGATCGATAAATAGATAGATATTTTCTTTTGTCGTGCTTTGTAGTTTTTAATGTAGCATGCTTGGCATACAACACAGATTATTTGTATGCCATTGCATCTAGGACAGAGTTGATCTGCAAGTGGAGTTCAATCGCCACCAATCCCCCTCTTTGAAGCACGATCTGATCATGTTTTGATCTATAAACAACATGCTACATGCTACAACATGCAACTAAGATGCTCTTAACATTATTCAGATTAAACTTAATATTGCTAATGACCCTACGAACTTGCTTTTTGGAAGACCGGTTTGTGTCAACTATAATGCCTAGATATTTAACATGTGTCACAGATGTGATGACTTCAACCATGAATTAAAATGTCAGGATTAACTGAATTATTGATCCTCACTGTGAAATACATGCAAACTGTATGTTCTTTTGATCTTGCATGGGTAAAAATCACAGTGTCATCAGCATACATTTGGATGCTAACATCTGGACTTACTTGAGGGAGATCATTAATATATATACTACTGTAAATAAAGGTAAAACGTTATGATTAACTGTGTCAAATGCCTTTTTAAAATCTAAAAACATGGCTCCGACAACACCACCTTTATCAAGATGACTTTTGATTTGTTCAACAAAGAAGCAATTTGCCGTTTCTGTCGAATGATGCTTTTGGAAACCAAATTGCATTGGGTGTAGACTAAATACACCTTCATTTAAATGAGAGACTAGCTGATCACAAACTACCTTTCTGCAATCTTCTGAATACTAATGGTTCTATAATTTGATGGGATAGTTCTTTCACCTGATTTAAGGGCAGGGGTCACTACTGCAGCCTTCCAGGAAGAAGGAAAAAAGGAGTTTGTTATTGATAGATTTATCAGATGAGGTAAATGAGGAAAAGGCTTACATAATATCGATTTATAATTAAAATAAATCTTGCATCAATATTAAAGACATCCTTAGACTTAGTGCCTTTTAAACAATCAATTGTTTTCATTACTGTAGATTCTGAGACATTTTCAATTGTGAAAACAGGGAATAAATTATTTGCAGGTTCAAGAATTCTTGATCTTACACCAAAATTCTTGGCCAGAATCCACAAAGAATTAATTAAATATTGTGGCTATTTGTTCTTTATCTTCTATCACTTTTGATTGTTCCTTTATTACCCAATTTTGAACAGATTTTCCCTCCTTCTTTGTAATTTTATTAATATTTTCCCAAATTAATTTACTATTTCCCTTAGACTCATTGATTAGTTTAATAAAATAGTCATCTTTAAGCTGTTTCAGTTCATTTACTACTTTGTTTCGCAAATCCTGACATTTTCTCTTATAATCCAGATTCTCTGGTAATCCACATTTAAGACCTGCCTTCAACGCTAAATCTCTCTGCTTCATTAACATCCAAATATGCTCATTTAACCATGGTAAATTATATTTTTTATACGAATGTGTTGGACCTTTTTGCAAAATTCATTTTTAGTCTCACTGGCCATCATAATACAGGTGCAGCTCAAAAAATTTGAATATCGTGAAAAAGTTCAATATTTTTTGTCAGTCATTTCAGAAAGTGAAAATTGAATATATTCTAGACTCACTACATGTAAATGAGTATTTCAAGCATTTCTTTATTTTAATTTTGATAATTACGCCTTACAGCTCATGAAAACCCAAACTCCAGTATCGCAAAATATTTGAATATTTCAAAAGATCAATAAAAAAAGGATTTATAATACAGAAATATCGAACCTCTGAAAAGTATGTTCTTTTATGCACTCAACACTTGGTTGGGGCTCCCTTTGCATGAATTACTGCATCAATGTGGAGTGGCATGGAGGCAGATATGGATTACCAGATAAAAAGATTTTGTAATTCTTTAAGGTTTGTTACTAAAAATAAGATTTATCTGCGTTTGATGATTGAGTAACCCTGGTTGGGCCTTGAATTACATGAGTGAGATTATACTGATCTGATATACTTTTGAGTTTTTTCCTGTTCGCTTTCTCAGCCCAGTTTATATTAAAATCACCTAATATAATTAATTCAGTCTTGGTACCAATTTCCTTTAGTAAGGATTTCAGTTTGTCATAGAAGGTGTTTTTAGAATTAGGGAGTCGGTATATGCCAACAACAGTAAAAGACATACAAGTGGACAATACAATAGAGACAGCAATACTTTCCAAGTCTTGCAAGGAATTAAGATGTACTGTACTTCTACACTTTTAAAATGATCTTGAACATACAAGAGAACTCATCCTCTGCCTAATTTTCTATCTTTCCTAAAAACATGATACCTTGGTAATGACTCAGTTAACCATGATTACGAAAGGAAAAGAAAGTTCAAATCAATCAGCAAACTTTCAAACTGCTCAGTCTTTGACACAATTCTTCTGTTATTTTAGGTTTTATTTGTTTCTCCCACAAGACTTTAGCCTGGTTTACTAGTTGAAAGAATTGAAATTTCCTTTTAACCACCATATTATTGAAATGTTCTTTGTGTGTACAATTACTCAAGTTAAAGATTGCATTTTGCAGGGTTGCGTTAGAAGTTACAAATCAGTTGTCACCTCCTTGGTGTAATTCAGTATAGTTTGCAAGCTCAGGTGTATCCGATAAAAGCAGCTTTCATTCGACATTGCAAGCTGGCCCCGTATTAGAATGAATGTCACCTGCCAGTAGAATCGTAATCGTCAGCCTGTAGTATGGATGGATGGATTTCATTCTAGATTGTGGTCGGGCAAGAGTTGGTATATTGGCTTTTTCATTACTCAGGATTTGGGAATATGCGGTTTGATGACTCCATTGACTGAAGGTAACACAGTCAGCTTGCAGAGTACCATCACTTGGCTGGCCCAGCAACAACGCAACAAGAGCAGTAAGAGAATAAAGATGTAAGTGACCATACTGCCTCTGTATGCCATATCTCCAATAAATTGCCTTAGTTCGGCAGTTTTGTAACAAAAACCGTTCAGTTTAGTCTTGTATTTGACTTTGGCAGTGCAAACTCCTGCAGCACCTGCCTTGCTGCCAGTCTGCGACAGAATATATATATACTGTATATATATCCCAAAGATCCCAGGTATAGGATGGGTGAAATGCAGAGGACAAATTTTGTTGTATCCTATTTGTACAATGACAATAAAGAGATATTCTATTCTATATATTCTCGCACTGCATTAGATGTTTAATGGCTCACCCTGAATGACATTGTTCAGTAGAATTCGCACATTCTCGTCCCTGTCGGAGCGAGTCTGCTCATGGTTGAAGCCCAAGGCATGGAGAAGTTCGTGCTGAATGACTGACTTGAATACACAGCCTCTCCGCATCAAAGACACCGGTTGGCCTCTGCCGCGACGACCAATATAGGAGAAACACCTAATACAGGGATACAACAAAACACATTCAAAAGACAGAATCACACATTAGGAGACTTATTTTTCTCCATCTCAGTAATGCAGACACTATAGGATTTAGTAATCACAGGGGGATCGGGGATCAGACGGGGGATCACAGGGGTCACACATCTTGGGATTCTAACCCATACTATTGGAGCCAAGATTTAAGAATTAAGATAATATCAAACCAACCTGATATTCTAGCATGATCACAAGGGTGTCTCTCATCTCAAATCAAATGACTGCTGGTGATGGCAGTGCAGTCTTAGTGATCCTTAAGACAAGAGAGCTCCTTAAGAGAGCTCTTAAGATCTTCAACATTTGTCTGGGATTCTAAAATCCTAGCTAAAGTCCATTGGTGATTAGCAGTAATAAACAAGAAATGAGGACTTTGTGCCAGTTCTGATGAGTTAAAATACTGATTACTATATGTTTGCGTCCATACCCCGACAAAGACCGGATGTCCACAAAGTCTTGTTGTCCGTTTAAGGGGAAGAAGCGGATGCAAGTGGAACTGGCAAAGGATTGAAGGCCTTGAATGATGGTGTTCCGCTCCCTAGTGGCTGAATGATGGAAATAATTCAAAAGTATTGTGTTAGTGGGCAAACTATGTCAAATCCGTATCGTTGAATGTGACGAGGGACTCACAGTACACATTTGAGATGCGGTAGGGTACATAGACATTTCCGTCAGAAGCCTTGGGCCACAAGCAATTTCTTCGTGTGCATGGATCAGCATTTTTTAAGTCGGTGTCCAATGCGATGTCTCCCAAGATCACCACTGATTCATCCAGGTTCTTCCCTGCAATTTCAGAAGCAGAAAATAATTTATAGGTAATGTGATAGGTATTTTGAAGAAGTAGACTGCTGATTTGGATATAGGCTAGGTTAGCACCAACTGTGGTTTTCACACTAAAGGCCTTACATTTTTTTTCACACATTTGAATTTGTATGCCCATAATGTTGTATAATCATGAAATATAATTTTAGACTATGGCATCAAATTCATGGTCACATATTAAAGAAGGACCACAAATCGTAAATTAGTCTTACAATTTTTTATGTCATATAAACATGCCATTATAAAACAGTCAGTCAATTTTTTTCATTGGTAAATGAAACAATAATATCATGTTTTGTATAGTTTATCCATAATGACTCACCATCATCTCAAGAACTGAGAGGGAGTGGGCTCGCCCAAATTAATTGTCATGCTCTGACCTTTGAGCTATAATGATTAGTGATTTAGTACAAACTTGCTCACTTTTGAAATGGAAAAACCTACGGTAAGACAAGCTCAGCTCAATAGGTGGGCATGTTTTTTGATGATTTGAACTGACTGATTGAGATCGAATGAACTAGGGGGCGCTCTTTTTTTTAATGAAAATGGAAATACCAAATTTTACCTCTTATACCTTTTTCTATACCGTTTTTTTTTTTTTCAAAATGAAGAGACAAAATGCATAATGAATAAAGTGAAGGTAGAAAATGTTGGTGTTTCCATTTTGGTTCTTCCACCGCTAAACCTAGCTCCAGCCGACTGCCGCGCACCAGGGCAATCGTGCCATACGTATTGCAGCTCGGCTGATTCGATAGATTTTAGATTCTACATGGCAAAAAGGCCACTAGAAAGACATGACTGTATGCATTAGAGGAAACCTCTTTGGGCGAATAGCAGAATAACAAGAAAAAGTAAAGTCTTGTCTCTTGGCCACAGAGCTGAAACAACGAAACAAAAAGTGGACAACCTACCGACATTCACGTTCGCCCTCTCGATCAGGGTTGAGACGGGGAGGTTGTCCTCCTTCACGGTGTTGTCTGTGGGGAGGGAAAAATGTTTTGGAGTGAACTTCGTTACAGTGTACCTCCCCGTATGTTGCCACATGTCGAGGGATACGATGTATTACGTGTAAAAAAAAATACATTTGAACTGATGGAAGAACTTCCCATGTCGTTTGTAATACACGGCACTTTTCTTCTTCAAAAAATACATTTTTCTTCAATAATATTTTTACCCAATATACCATTGGCTGAGTTCAGGTGTTAGGACAGCAGCAGAAGCCGACAGGACAGCCCAAGTCAAAAATGCAAATACAAAACTAACTTCAAAGATTTAGACTCAATGTCACTACATTAAGTTTAAAATAGGTCTGGCGGTTCCACGGCACAGTCCGTGTTTGACGAGCTCTCATAAACTCAGATTTTAAGCTACCAGTAAGCTTTTGGTATTAGCGGAAACTATATAGCTCCAGATTCTGCAATCTTTTTTGACAAAAGTAAATGGGCTTGACTATTTTCAAATGGGTCCTTTGACCTGAATGAAATTGGGCTCATTAGAACCGCAAGAATCTCACCTTTACAGCCATAATGGAGATAAACAGCTACACTGGGTAAGTTAGCTTCAGGGTCCTAAACAGCCTAAACGCCATTTTTCCCTATTTCTGCACACTGTGGTACCTAAACAGTCATGGAATTGTAAAAATCGGGTATTGCTACAAAGCTCTCTTGTGAACCCAAAGAGCCCAATTGCATTCATGTGAAATGCAATTGAGCGCAAATGTCAAACTCCGCCTATGATCCTTTGATATCGGTATGATAATATCCTGAAAGGATTGTGAAATCAGCAAATAATATATGTACTGTATATTAGATCTCTATACAGTACATGGGAAAACACAGCATATTTCTGTTGTACAACTATTGATTATAAAATGCGTGCGCTGCTTACCTGCATCTTCATATCTCCGTTTGTAGGAAGCCTGCAATAAAATAATTTAGCTGAGATTGGACGGCTTCATCTTTACAGTATGGAAATGGGAAAACTTCCCTCAGAAAAAGAAAAGTCATATGATTTCCTCCTCCTTTCACTCACTCACTCACTCAAACACACACTCACACAACTTGTACAATAATAAACGTGCAATAACACTGGTATTACACTGTACATACTGACATATGCCAAAAATGTATCCTGTGCATAGTATTGCATTGTGAATATTTGTATATCTTCAAATACAATTTTACAATATTTGTATATATTTGCCAATTTAATTTTTATTTAAATTAAAAATAATAATTGTATTTCATTTTAAATTCTATTTTATTTTATTTTTACTTCAGAACAAATTCCTTGTATATGTAAATGTACCTGGTGAATAAAACTGATTCTCATGTGAAATACACATGCGATCACATAACAGATGACTTTCCACTTAGGACATTTGAAAATAAGTGAAAAAATGTGTTTTTGGAACAAATTACAGGTGAAACCCATGGAGCGTTAATTTTTTTTTAGCAGGTTTCACAGTAGATCGTATGGAGGACGGAAGCTGGCACGGTAGGCGGATGCGCTAGCAAGGAGGCTAAAACCCATGGGCACTAGCCTCTGTCGCTAGCGCGTCTCTTGCACGGCACTGCACTCAATCACTGGCCACCCGTTACAAATATACAGTAGAAAATATGTTAAACATGTCCTCCTTAATGAACCCTGGCTGTCAATGGATCTGTTTCTTGTTATTTCTTATTTATTTTAAATTAAATTTCCGTTTGTTAAGGAAAACATTTAAAAAAAAAAAAGCGGAGAAAGCAAGACCAGCAGCCATAATTTTTTTCAGACAGTAACTAGATGTGCAGCGACTTAATAAATGCTCAACATTAATAAAGTAAAGTAGATCGAATTGTCATCCTCTTTGCTCTCTTCTCTCCACGGGCTCCGTAACGCGCAATCCGGAGGGGGTATCCCATGGAGAGAGATTGTTCTGCGCCGTGCACGCTACGCCGGTTTTCCGGTGTTTTTATTTTAGATCTGTTTGTTTCCGTTAGTTTCTACTTCTATGAAAGAAATTTATGAACACAACTGAGTTCAGGGATTGTCCCGATCACTGCGTAATGGAGAGAGAGCCGTCTCCGGTCCACTGCGCTAACGATGTGGACACAGCTACCCAATGAGGATTTTCCTTCATCACCAGTACGGATATTGACACATACTCGGATGATACTCGCGCTCGTAAAAAAAATCATTATCCGCACTCGTTTCACCCGAGAATTCGGCTCAACCCTACCATATAGTGCTGCTCATTTGGACCCCCCAATGTCTATACCATGGTTATGGCCTTGGCAACACCAACCTTGTGGTTACACATTTCGGATAATTGAAGCACACTGACGGTCAGAGCGTCCAAACGAAAAAGTAAATACTGATGTGACAAACCGCATTATTTTCAGCAAGATCAGCTACAGTAAGCGCCTCAGTTCTGTAGCAATCTCCTGACTGGAGGTGGCCATTTCTATAGTGAGCCTGGCCACCGGTGTGGGATCAAGGTATGTATAGTCGATCTATGCACTCTGATGTCGATCAACCAATAGGCTAAAAGTTGACTCCATGACACACTTTGATGACAGCCCCTTCATTTGCTTAATGAACAAGAAATGCATAAAGAAATGCAGATAGAAATGGATAAAGAAATGTATAAGGAAATGTAAAAAGAAATGTAAAAAGAAAATAATACAGAAGCAAATTAAAACAGAAATATTTATTATGTCACATTTTATAAATTAATTAATGCCTACATTTGTTTTTGGTATACATTTAGTGGCATATATTTCATTAATCAAGTAATTTTTTTATTAGTTAGTCATTTATTAGTCATTTATTTATTTATGTATTTATTTAAAACTTTGGCAGCTTCTGTCCTCCATAAGATCACAAGAGTTTCACATGTGCTATCGGCCTACATGGGTTTCACGTGCGATTTGATTTGGATGAATTAGATTCTACCGCATGCAATTTGTTCCAAAAACACATATTTCGCAGGTGGTTAAAGGTTTTTATTTCAACTGTATTTTTGCAAATATGAAATCGCGTGACTTTTTTCTAAGGGTTATTTAAAAACAAAATTACAGCAATGAAATATATAAATATTAAAAAATATATTAAATTAAAAATATTTATGAGGTAAGGCACAAGCCACTCTGTAGCTCACCTTTATGATAAAGCCCTCCGCGGAGCAGAGAACTGCAGCGACAAGCACGACAACCCAGCGGACGGAACACATGATGCAATTCAGTGGGATTCCTGCTGGTAAAACATCAGGTGTGGAGATACTTATATACTGTCGTTTACCTCCAAATATGGCATACTGCAGAAGACAGATGTTGACTAACTCAGCCACAGTGTACCTGGCATATGTTGCTCAAAAGACACTGCGGTTTGTGTAAACTGAAGAAAACAGCATATATTTGCGCGATTGTCTTGGTTTGTTGCTATAATCCATCGCATTTCGCATTTGCACCTATTGTTTATGTATGAATATATTATTTAAACCATGTGGATGTGTTTATCTACCATTACTGTCAGTCATTAATCGTTCATTTTGCATGTTTTTTCAATTTTATATATGAATATTACATTATATTACAGACATTTTATAATAACTGAATGAGTTATACAGTGATACGTTTTTATACTGTTTTGAAGAAACACATTTGTTTCTTCAGGGGAAATACTAACCAATGTAATTCACCCACTGCAACTATTCCCATCAAATGGAATATATTAGAATTTGAAAAGTCGGTTGTTTCAAATTGGTGTTTGTTGGTGTGCATTCAGACACATTAATCAATACGGGTAAAAAATACTGACAGTTGACGACAAAATGCGAATTATCTACTATATGTGGGGAAGAGTTCAACTGTTTATTTAAACAGGTGTGAAGTGAGCACGTCCATTAAAAGGTCAAGAAAATCTGTATCTTTGAACATCTGTGCAATGATGAATGTCTCAAATTCATGATGAATTTTGACATATTTGCATGTCCGTCAGTGGAGAAACTTTGAATCAGACCAAAGGGACACAGCGGCCCCATGGAGCCAGGCCCAGAAAGCAGTGGTTCTCAACTGATCTGGCCCGAGGATCCACATTTGTCCTTTGTCATTAAGTCACAACTCAAAAATAATTTAAGATTTGAACCATTCAAATTTATTTCACAAAATGCCCTTGTAAGCCCTGTAAAAAAAAAAACACTTTAGCAGCTTTGGTGGGGAAAGGTTAGAGTGTAGCAGGTGACGATCTCATTAAAGAATGACTTTGATTTCATTTGACCTGGCCAACAACTGTATGGTTGATTTTGTTATTACTATCTTTATTGTTATTACAAATGATGGTGTGATATGTGGGACGTCCGTTATATGAGCTCACGATCGCCGCACGGGAAATTCGGCACACTTAAAAAAAAAGCTGTGCCCCACTCAAAATTTACTTAAATGGACTCAATTGAGCTACATGCAGAATTTATTAGCATCACAACTGGTTTTGACGATAGCAGATATGTTATATCGTACATTGAGGTAAGAGCATTTTTGAACAAGGCTTTCCCATACCGCAAAAAAGAAGTTGAATTTGAAATTGAATTGAACTTGTTGTGTTCATTTGAAGTTCCCCAATTGTGGGTATAGCTGCAAAATTGTTGTACACATACAGTGTGGCAATCCTCTTGCTAAAGCTTGCGGTGTAGCAAAGCTCAATGTCAACACATTTATTGCATGAACATCACAAAAAACAAAAAAAGAGAGTGATATTGAAGTTTTGACCCATGTACTGAATTATCAGACTTCATCCGTTGAAACTTTAGCAACTTAAAATACATAGAATAATTTATCATTTATACTCATAACAATAACTTATCCTGTGCTTAGAATTCACATTTGTATGTTCTGTATATTTATTTCTATATTTGACTATTTCTGGTTTGGATTTTTCCGCTAACTTGTTATTAGGCAATATTATTTTTACTTTACTTTTTATTCTATTTTATTTAATATTATTTAATATTATTTAATTATATTTTTTAAGACTGTCAATCTTTTTTAAATGGTCATCATCTTATTCAAAGTGTTTATCAGTTTGCTCTGCAAATTCCTCTTCTTCCTTCCATGAATTAGGTCACACACACACACACACTTAAGGATGTCTATTTTCTGTAGGAAATTGACAACCCATCCCATGCAAGTGCGTGTACTATGTTATGGTAAATGCAATGATTAAGCATTGTTAAATAATTGATGTTTTATATGTTGTATTACCAACGGATAATAATTTCTTCCTCTATGTAAGAAAGTGTCTCTTGTCAAAGTGAAAGAACGTATGGTGTCGCTATTAGGTTGTTAGGTTTTATTGTTGGGTCTTTGTTCAGACATTTGTTAGGTGCGATTGAAGGCGCTGTTGCCTTCAATCGCATCAGATGGCTTGTCTCGGAATGTGCCCAACCTCCTCTGTGGATAAATACTGGCGTGTACCTGTATTCCCTCTCTTATTACTCTGCAGAATAATAATAAATATGCTAAAGGAATCTCAGTTTGTTTTCTGACAGTGAAGCAGATTAATCTCACCAACAGAAACAGGAAATTCTCCAACAACTACTTCAAAAGTGTAATACTTCAAAAGACTCAGACTTTTGCTTGCAACAGTGACCTTGGCAATCCTTTCATGAAACCCAGGATGTTCACAAACATCAGCAGCCATACTGTCTTGCAGGAGGATGTTCCGAATGAGTCCATGTATCAAAGGCTTTGGGAGAGGTTCACAAAAGCCATGATCAGGTCTTCAGTGATGGTGCAACCCGGTATCACGCTATTTCCTCCTCATAGTCACGAGAATTACTCTATTGAATCGCGTCCAGGCTTAAAGAGTTTTAAGCCTGGAAACAAGCCAACCAACTACGAGATGAACTTTTTTTTGTACTTTAAAAAAAATAAATTTAAACTGTGACGTTTGTGTGTGTGATTACATGGCTTTTTATTTCTACGCAAAGTAAAACACAATGTTAATTGTGTGTGTGTGTGTGTGTGTGTGTGTGTGTGTGTGTGTGTGTGTGTGTGTGTGTGTGTGTGTGTGTGTGTGTGTGTGTGAGAGAGAGAGAGAGAGAGAGAGAGAGAGAGTGGTAGAGATTCTTC
>OMKR01062204.1:11010-21677 GCA_900302355.1 Cyttopsis rosea
ATATATATTCAATCCTTTTCATTTTGGAAGAGATTTTACCCTTCATCGTTCCCACCTACTGCAGGGATTGTCCAATCAGAGTCAGCCAGACACTTTGACCAATGGGATGTTGCCAGCGGACAATATTTGCAAATTCAAATGTCCTGTAGTACGATAATGTAACGGTTTTAGTAAAGGCAAACATCTGTGTGGTTTTTGCAAGACTGAATTGAGAGTGTTTTTCTGCACCCTTCCAACATGATTGGCAGTGAAAGGCTTATAACAAGGTTGGCTGAGGTTTACTAAATTGGGTTCTAAGTTAGTTCACTGACAGTTTGGCCTTTTTTGGCCAAGAATGGCAAACTGTGCTGATGCAATCTTTTGGACAAAGTCTTCATTTCATTTCCCTTGGTGTTAAATGTCCCATGTCCCTCCATCCTTCATTGCATTGCTTCCACCCGACCACCCCCCTGAATGAGTTGAGTGTTTGGTTGGTTGGTTTAGTGCAGGTGAAGCAGCTTCTTCTCCGTACAGACTCTCTCCTCTGCTAACTGTCCCTCCACCACCAGAACGCCGCCCTGCAGCACCTGTTCATCAGGAAGAGCTTCCGTCCCTTCAAGTGCATGCACTGTGGCAAGGCCTTCCGTGAGAAGGACAAGCTGGAGCAGCACCTGCGCGTGCACGGCCGCGACGCCTATGCCTTTGCCTGCCACATCTGCAGCAAGAGCTTCCTGACGGACTCGGCGCTGGAGGACCACCTGGTGCTCCACGCCGAGCACCGCTCCTACTCCTGCCTGCTCTGCCCGCACATCTTCGAGAAGCTCGACCTCCTCAAGGAGCACGTGGGCGTTCACGGCGTTGATGGCTGCTTCACTTGCCCGTCCTGCAAAAAGACCTTCAACGACTACATCCAGGTGGGAATTTGGACATTTTTGGCATTTGGGAAGTTTTCAGCAGTGTATTTATTTTGGTTGCACTTTAGAAATTGAAATTGAAAACTTGAAATACACTGAATTCAAACTGCTACTACTATTTGCATTGTGCATTTCGCCTGGGCTACATCACGGTTCAACAGATGGTATAAGGTTAAATACTTGGAGATGGTTAAGTTTAGGTTGTTGGTTAAAGATGGTTAAAATTAGGCATTAGGCTTAGAGATGGTTAATGTTTGATTAAAAAGTTTGAGATGGTTAAGTTTAGATATGAGGTTAAACTTATTTTTAAACGTCACCCCCTCAGGTGAAGAAGCACATCCGCTGCTTCCATTCGGAGAAGATCTTCCAGTGTCCGAACTGCGACAAGGCCTTCTGCCGGCCAGACAAGCTGCGCCTCCACATGTTACGACACTCGGACCGCAAGGACTTCCTGTGCTCCACCTGCGGAAAGCAGTTCAAGGTGGGCGACAGATCCAGCCAGCAGCTCGTACTGTCTCTCCCAACCACCACCTAGAGTGTAGAGTAGCGTCTATGCTGTGTGTGGACAATAGTGTGCGTGTGTATGAGCTGTCATGCAGTGACCTCTCTTTCTCTCGGACCCTCAGAGGAAGGACAAGCTGAGGGAGCACATGCAGCGCATGCACAACCCGGACCGCGAGGCCAAGAAGGCAGACCGTGTGCAGCGCTCAAAGGCCCTGAAGCTGAAGACCCCCGCCACCGACCTGGAGAGCTTCATGTTCAAGTGCAGAGTGTGCATGATGGGCTTCAGACGCAGGGGCATGCTGGTGAGTACACATTACTGCACAGTTGGGAAAACGAAATAAAATAAATAGTAAAGTAAGTAGTAAATAAACGATGATTAAAAATGTAAATAAATGTTCACTCAATTATAGCCTGTTCATTTTCAAATTTCTTTTAATATTTTTCAATATTCAATCTTTTTTTCCTATCTTATTTTGCACAAGACCATCTGACTCGTGTACCCATTCATCTGTTTGTCTGTGTGGTCGCAGGTGAACCATCTGTCCAAGCGTCACCCAGAGATGCGCATCGATGACGTTCCTGAGCTGACGCTGCCGATCATCAAGCCCAACAGAGACTACTTCTGTCAGTACTGCGACAAGGTGAGTCTGCTTCCGTAATGCACGTAGAAGGGTTATTTCGTTGTCTTATTTCAACTGTCCGGTTACAGTCAGTGTGCCGTAACAAGTCTTACATTTAAATTTTAAGGGTGTACAGTTGTTTGTTTCTTATATAACGACAACATTTTTGTGCGTGTATACATTCAGAATTGTAGAGGATGCTGTAGAGGTCTCCAGGAAATCTACAAAGTTTCAATCTGTTTTAGGCCAAAAGTAGAACCTGGTGAACCATCTTTGCACCAGGACGAATGTAAAAACATGAACTTTTATCACCCTAATAGTCTAAGAAATTAAATTGACTAATATAGTAAGTATTTAATATTATTCCATATAATTAATATTAAATACAATATTTATTATTATATCACAATTACTATTAGTATTTAGTATTTGATACACAAGTATATAGGATGGTTTTATTTCTCAAATGTATCTAGAACCAACATTAAAAAGTAGGATTCCCTGGTTTTGGATGTGTTGCAGGTATATAAGAGCGCCAGTAAAAGGAAGGCTCACATTCTGAAGAACCACCCGGGGGCGGAGTTACCCCCCAGCATCAGGAAGCTCCGCCCGGCAGCCCCCGGAGAGCCAGACCCCATGCTGAGCACCCACACCCAGCTAACTGGCACCATCGCCACGGCCCCTGTCTGCTGCCCGCACTGTGCCAAGCAGTACAGCAGCAAGGTGAGCCCCCCCGCCACCTGCACATCCTGGACAAACTGCTTGTTTGTTTGATTGACCGTTGAAGGAAACCCAGGCCTTATTAAAATGTTTGTTCCTATCATTTGTAACTGTTCATAGCACAATGTCACTGAACGCTCTACTGTTGAGAAATTTACCACTCGCCACCACTTACCGCTTCTCACTGTGCTGGTCCTGACATTTAGAAAATGACTCTCCCTCTGACCAATCTGACGCTGTGTTTCTCAGACTAAGATGGTGCAGCACATCAGGAAGAAGCACCCAGAGTTTGCCCAGCTGGCAAACGCCATCCAGGCCCCTCTGACCACAGCAGTGATCAGCAGCACTCCTGCAGTCATCAACGCTGACGGATCCACGTCGGAGGCTGTAGTGGTAAAAGGGGGGGTGGGGTGCTGGAAGTGAATTATGTTATTCAGGGGCCTCAAACTCAAATGACCTGGGGGCCTCTCGCCCAAAAAACTTTGTTATATTCTGTTTTAATCTGTTTTATATTCTGAAAATATTAAGTAAAATTGCGTAGATTAAATAAGCGGTGTGATTTTAAAATGAGTTTGTGGATGAGATATAACAATATATTGAAAATGTGGAGTGGGCCAGATAGGAGCCCCGGGCCTGTAGTGTGAGGCCCCTGCTATAATTCATAATCAAGTTCTCTTCAGGAACAGTAATAGATTGGATTACATCATACTGTATTATAAAGTGTGAATGGGATGAAAAAAGAAATTACAACTAACAAAAGAAAAGAGCTCCCTTGCGGTAATGTGAGTAGCTGTAACCGCTGTTGCAGTGCAGGCTTCAGGACATTCTCTGTGTGCAGACCACAGACCTCCTGACCCAGGCGATGACCGAGCTGTCCCAGACGCTGACCACAGACTACCGCACCACGCAGGGCGACTACCAGAGGATCCAGTACATCCCAGTCACCCAGTCAGGAGGCACCCTGGCCCAGCCGCAGCACATCCTGCTCCAAGTGGCTCCAGTAAGTACCCAGGAATAGGGCTGTGTACCAAAATTCAATACTGCACCTACTGAATTGGATAGAACACAGTATAGAAAGCATAGTATAGAGTATCAGAAAAAGAATGCTAGTGTTCAATGCCAAATTTCAATATCTTTGTATTTGTAAGGAATAATGCACAGACAGCCATTATCGATAAAATAACCTCAGACAGGGTGAATTGTAATGGCAAGTGAAAGAGAGAGTGGGTGTTATACAAGATGTAGTGTCATCCACCCAATACAGACAATCTGATGGATTGAAACTAACTTTGACAGTCAGAGAATCTCTCCTCCTGGTAACAAAGTTGTGTTGTGCCACAGGCCTCCTCTCCACATTCCCAGCATCCCACAGTGGACGTCAGCCAGCTGCATGACCCGCATGGCTACAGCCAGCACTCCATCCAAGTGCAGCACATCCAGGTCGCCGAGTCCACCGGCACCACCCAAATCTCCACGCAGGTAAACAGTCTGTTGTAGCGTCCGGCATGTGCGATCAATACCTTCGCAGACATACTACTTCCTCATCAAGCCGCATTGCTAACAGTCAGAAATCAAGCGATTTATGGAACATTTTTACAGACGTTTAACCTTTTCAGGGATTGAGGTACATGACTATATTTACAGTATATACAACTTTCTCCGATTGTCTGTAAAGTTATCGACATAGGCACCCCTTTCCGTATCATACAACCCTGCTCACCCTCTGCCTCACCCCTGGACAGGATTCAGCCCCCAGGTCCAGAACTTGAACAGGAGTAAGCCAGGAAACAATTAAATAAATTAATGAATTCTTCCATGTGCATGTGGTTTCATTCTCCCAAGGCAACAGAACTCTGTCAATTATTGGATGATGATTCTTCTTCTTTTTCCTTTTCGCTCTTTGAGTTTGATGGTGGTTCAATCAATCAATCAGGTTTTATTTATATAACACATTCAACTTGAAAACAGGGTGATGTGCTCTCTCTTCCTGGATCTGGTCAAAAGTCCACTTTATTTCTATTGTCCTTAATCACAGTACTGTCTCAAAGGGTTTTATAAGCTTCACATTTCACATGGAAACCAACGGCATCCCCTAGTCTTAACCCCCAACCGGCAAGGAGGAATGGAGGAACCGTGAAAAAATATGTTAAATGGACAGTATGGGAGTCTCGTAGTGCTCGTACAGGAGAGAGAGAGAGGCAGGCCACAATGGGTTAATTTCCAGACGTTAGGCACCAGTGCTGTGGAGGGCCTAGGCCAGGATAGAGTGCCTCTCCCAGGACAGGTAGACTATATACAATACAAACAACTTTATTAATCCCACTAGGGGAAATTTGTTTGGAGCAGCAGATCAACACAATAAAAGGATCAGATAAAACATTCACCAACAATGACAATGGTAAAAAACCTACAAAGCATTTTGTAGTCGAATTGAAGAGGGAATGAACGATTTAGAATAGCGGTTAGTTTTATGAACATGTAAAACATGACGACGCCCTGATGGCAACAGAGAAAATTCACTGGCAAGAACATGGCAACAACTTGCTGGATTTGTTGTTGGTTGCAAAATGAATTCAGATCTCTTCGTTTCACTCCGGTGTTCTTAGAAGAGATTTTAACAATGATGTTCAGGCTGTGAAACCAGCAGATAAAAGAAAAACTCAGGAGACTCAATAAAAGATGGATAAAAACGACAAGAGGATGACAAGGAGTTTAGTTTGCGGAGAAGGTGAATTCTCTGTTGCCTCCGCTTCACAACAGCCTCAGTGTTCACATCAAATTTAAGGTGATCATCGAAAATAGTGCCCGAATATTTGTATGATGTAACCATTTCCACACTTCCATTATGTATGATGCACTCTTTGGCTGCATCTCTGTTACGTCTAAAATCAATAATCAGTTTCTTGGTTTTAGATACGTTTAAACCCAAGAAGTTGTTATCACACCAAGAAATAAAATCAGTGAGAGCATTCGCGTGGTCTGATTCTGAACCTCGGAGAAGGGACGGCAACGTAGCGTCGTCAGAAAATCAGACCAAATAGCCGCCCTCCTGAGTGCTCCTACATCCGTCAGTGTACATAATAACGAGGACGGCCCCTGGGACAGATCACATTTGTGGCCGCACATTGCGATACTGTGCTGACCAGCTTAGCTGGGTCCTCCACAATATCTTCCAGATGTCACTTGATTGTAACCAAATCCCTGCTAATGTATCTGGAAATCTTCTACTGTGATACCTGTCCCAAAGAACACCAATCCTACGCAACTGAATGATTTTCAACATCATTAAGAATGAAAAGCTTGGAGAAAATTGAAAAAACATTGTTGACTGTGAATGGAAAACTTGATCCACTGCCATTTGCTTATCAGGCAGGGAAAGGTGTGGAGGATGGAAAGCTTTTTATACTAGATAACCTATATAAACACAGCCGCAAGCCCGTGCCAGGCTTTTGTTTGCAGACTTTTCATTGGCATTCAACACGATGCAGCCGCATCTTTAAGTAGAAAGGTTGCTATGTGATTTTAATCTGCCTCACCAGCTTGTATTATGGATCTTGGACTTCTTCACTGACCGAGAGCAGAGGGTTTCTGTAAATGGCTGTTTTTCAGACTCTGTCACTGCGTCCACAGGCTCACCACAAGGGTGCGTCCTTTCGCCCTTACTGATGTTTACACGTTTTTAAAGATCTTTAAACACATTCCTGACTGATGACAATATCACAGTCAGAAGAGCGACTCTCTAGAGAGAGAATTATTTTCAGAAAAGTGCTGATTTTCAAATCGGGAATAAAAGTTGTTAAAAGTACTTGGGAGATTGGAATAATTTATTTCCTCAATTTTAAGAGGTTTCCTGTCACTGTTTCTCTGAGTGATTGAGGACATAGATTTGATTCCCTTCCAAGCTGCCCGCAGATGCTTCGGTACTTATGTTCCAGCTTATCCTTATACATTCTTTTAGCTTTTCTTATCTCATTCCTTACTTCTTTGGTCATTTCTTTATTTTTCCTGTATAAAAGGTTTCTTGTTTATGATTTTTTTAGTTGTTTAGTAACCCATGGTTTGTTATTAGGGCATTTAAGTCAGAGCATGAGCTATAGAAGACATCCCAATCTGTACAATCCAAGCGCGCTTGTGAGCTGACAATGCTGTTTTCCGTCCTGTTTGCTCTCGTCGCTTACAGATGGGCTTGAAGATCGGCAGTATACTATACTATAGATCTAAGTATAGTATTGTGGTAGGATGCTCCAAAAGGAGGCATAGGCAGGGATCTGAAAGCGCCAGGCACTGAGCCATAGCACAAGTCAATAGTGGAGTTCTTCTTAGTAGTTGCACAGGTGATATACTGTTCATATGTTTTCAATGACTAATGTCCCTGGCAGTGATTTAAAATCTCCTAAGATGAATTTTGGAGCGTCGGGTGAAAGAGCGTCCAGTGTGTTGGTCACGACCGCGATCAGTAAAGGCCAGCATGTCATGAGCGTCATGAGCTCGAGATGGTAGGTACAATTAAGTCAGCTAGATAGGAAGGTGCCAGACTATGTAGTATTTTATAGGTATTTTGCAGAGATGAATGAATGGAAGAATTCGGATAGAAGTTAGAAGTTATTGAAGTTCAAAGTGGCATCCTGATAACCAGCATTTCAGTTTTATCAGAGTTGAGAAGCTACAGAGTAGATGACATCCACTGTTGGATAATTCCAGAGACATGCCTCCAGATTATGACATCATACAGGTTAGTTAGTTCAAACTGTATCCTTAAGTGTCATTGGCATAACAATGAAAGTTAATGTTGTATTACTGTGTGACATCTCCTATCTCAAGACTATGGTTTCTCATCAGATCAGTGATTAGCAAAGCTTTGGATGGAAGTGAGCTGATGTTCATGAGAACAATTTCCAACAGAGTAGGCTGATGCACGCCCCCCACCCCCCCTCCTCCTGTAGGTATCTGGTAAGTAACACCAGGGATCGTACAGACAGTGCCGTTGCCAGGGAGTCTAGTGGAAGTCATGGTAGTAGCATGAATCATCAAGGTTTTATGACCTGCAGCCTTTAGGGGTGTTAGCCATCACCTACTTCACCTATTTGACCGTCTACTCTGCTTGGCTTCCAGGTGACAGGCCAGCCTCTGAGCCCCTCCTCCCAGCAGGCGGCACAGGAACTGAGCCCAGGTCAGCTGACCCCAGTGACCCTGACCCAGAGCCACACCCTCCAGACGCCCGTCACACAGCAGCAAGGCACCGTGCAGCACGCTTACATCCCCGGGAACTGGAACTACCGTGGCTACCGTGAGTCCCAATTATTTTTTATATCACACACACATCCTTTTATACAGTGTGTGTGGGTTACTAAAACATCTAAAAAATAGTAAATAAATTCAGCAAAATTTAAAACCTTGAATTGTCTTTAGTCTGAAATTCTGTTTTTAAGGGTATTAAATTATTTGCCTTTAATAATAATAACAAAATTTGGATATAGATATTAATAAGAGGATTCATTGAAGATGTTGCTAGTTCACCAAGGGAAAGCAGAGTGTATATGTGTGTGTGTGTACAGTGTATACTGTATATATGTCTGTGTGTGTGTCTCTCTCTCTGTGGAGCATCATATCATGTGGTTCATCACTCATTTTCCATACTGAACATTATTCATTGTTATTTCTTTCTTTTTCCTCCAGCGTCTGAGATCCAGATGATGGCTCTGCCCCACGCTCAGTATGTGATCGCGGAGGCCACCACTCCCGTGTCGGGGGTCAACAGCAGCCAAGTGAAAACTGTGAGTACCCGCAAATTACACACTACTGGATGGTAACCAGTGTGTTTGGCAGTGGTGGAAATTAACATTACAACTACTTTGTTACTGTACTAATGTACATTTTTCAGGTGTCGGTATTTACTTAAGTACACTGCTCAAAAAGATTAAAGGGACACTTAAATTACACATCAGATCTTGATGAACAAATTATTCAAATTGAAAATCTTTACTGATGTACATTGTATAATTTGTTGAGAACCAAATGACGTAACAACTGTCAATGGAAACCAAAATTATCAACCCATTGAGGGCTTTATTCAAAATCACACCGAAAATCAAAGTAAAAATTTGAAATCACAGGCTGATCCAACTTGCGTGAATTTTATCACAGCAACTCATAATGTGACTCAGTAGTGTGTATGGCCCCCGCCTGCCTGTATGCACTCCCGACAACGTCATGCTCCTGATGAGTCGGCGGATGGTGTCCTGGGGGATCTCCTCCCAGACCTGGATCAGGGCATCGGTGAGATCCTGGACAGTCTGTGGCGGTACTTGGCGGCGTCGGATGCACAGATACATAAGGTGCTCAATTGGATGTAGGTCAGGCGAACGTGAGGGCCGGTCAATGGCATCAATGCCTTCGACATCCAGGAACCGCCTACACACCCTGGCCACATGAGGCCGGGCATTGTCCTGCACCAGGAGGAACCCAGGGCCCACTGCACCAGCGTAAGGTCTGACAATCGCTCTGAGGATTTCATCCCGGTACCTAACAGCAGTCAGGGTACCGTTGGCTATGACACGGAGGTCTGTGCGAACCTCCGAGGATATGCCTCCCCACACCGTCACTGACCCACCGCCAAAGCGGTCATGCCGGATGATGTTACAGGCAGCATAACGTTCACCACGGCGTCTCCAGACTCTTTCACGCCTGTCACATGTGCTCAGTGTGAACCCGCTCTCATCTGTGAAGATGGGGCACCAATGGCGGACCCGCCAATTCTGCGTGTTCTCTGGCGAATGCCAGTCGAGCTGCACGGTGCTGGGCTGTGAGCACAGGTCCCGCTAGAGGACGTCGACCCTCATGCCACCCTCATGGAGTCTGTTTCTGACAGTTTGGTCAGAAACATGCACACCAGCAGGCTGCCGGAGGTCATTTTGTAGGGCTCTGGCAGTGCTCCTCCTGCTCCTCCTGCACAAAGGAGCAGATACCGGTCCCGCTGCCGGGTCGATGCCCTTCTACGGCCCCGTCCGGCTCTCCTCGTGTAACGGCCGGTCTCCCGGTATCTCGTCCGTGCTCTCGAGACCGCGCCGGGAGACACGGCAAACCTTCTTGCGACCGCACGTACGGATGTGCCGTCCCGGAGGAGCCGGACTACCTGTGCAACCGGATTGGGCCGCAGGTACCGCCTCATGCTACCAGTAGTGACAAGGACACGAGCAGAACACAAAACTAGAGAAGAATCAGTCAGGAAGGATAATGAGAGAGCAATTGTCTGTGACCACCACATGCAAAACCATTCCTTTTTTGGGGGTTTTATTGCTTTTGCCTCCATTGCACCTGTTGTCAATTTCATTTGCACCAAAGCAGATGAAATTGATTCACAATCACTTGTGCTTCCTAAATGGACAGAGTGATATCCCTGAAGTTGAACTGACTTGAACATATATAGAGTGTTTATAGAAGCTATATAGAACATATATAGAGTGTTTATAGAAGGTATATAGAATGTATATAGAGCTTTTATAGAACATAGTGGTTATAGAACGTATAGCATGTCGAACGTTTCTAGAGCGTTTATGGAACATATATAGAACGTTTATAGAGTGTATACAGTAGAAGCTATATAGAACGTATATAGAGCATTTATAGAAGCTATATGGAACATATATAGAGCATTTATATAATATATATAGAAGGTATATAGAGCATTTATCGAATGTTTTAGAATGTTTAGGGTTAGGGTTAGAACATATAATGTTTATTGAACATACAGTATATAGAACATTTCTAGAGTGTTTCTAGAGCATTTATGGAACATATATAGAACATTTATAGAACAGGAATGTATATAGAACGTTTGTAGATAATTTATAGATCATCCATTCTTTCATAAAAGTCACCAGATTTCTGGGTTTTCTGGTGTTTTTCTGTGTTCTCTATTTTTCTGTTTTTG